>JAVQJS010067496.1:0-11909 GCA_036024795.1 Galaxias rostratus | reverse complement strand
ATCTATTTAATACTGATACAACTTTTAAAATGCCTATTTATTTATTATCAGTCTACTTAGGAGTGTTTGTAAAAAAAATCCCAATTTTGAGACCAGCTGAATAGGTTGAGCTGAACCTTTGATTTCTTTTATATTTCTTTTGAATTGAACTTTGAAACCTACATGATTTTGCCTATAAAAAGTTGGTAAAATGCCATGTTGCAATGGTATTTCCGATAAGGTTCCTTGTTTTCAACCTCATCACGACACAATCATGTATATTTTTCTGCTTTGATATTATTGTGTAAATAATTTATATTTGTAAGTTTTTTTGTCTTGTAATACTAAAATTAATGCGCAAACGCGATGGGAAGCACCGCAGGTATTCTACTGACTGCCTTAGTGCGCAGAACCTACTCCTGAAGCACAAGTAGACTGCGGTCCAAACCCTGTTTGTTGACAAGGGGGCTTATTGTCTCTAGATCGGCAATGCCTCTTCATCGTAACATAATTGTGGACACATGTGACGATGAAGTACTACCGTTTGTTTTTATTTTCAACAAGGCCAGGCTTTCACCATCCAAAAACCATCGTTCACCATCGTTATCCAAAAACGTATCCGTATGTGAGTGCCAGTAGACTGCAATACCCAAGACACATAAGCTCTGGAAAGGAATCTCTAGGTCACAACTACGGCATTGATAAGGTGCCAAAAAAGGCCTAACATTGAATATTATAATAATAATATGACTTTCCGACGATGCATCACATAATTACTTGATAGCAGTTGGTGAGGTGTTGTGTTGATGAAAGCAAGATTCAATAGCCCTGAAAAACATTCCTTTAAACTAACACCCTCGGCTCGAAGTAGCACACTTAACCAAAATGTCATTTCATGCAAAAGAAATTGCACATTTTAAAATAATAGCTGAATGCAGATATAAATGCAAAGAAGTAGAATACATAGTTGGAAATGTTCTTACTTAAAAGTATCAAGTATCTGTATGAAAAAAAAGTGTAAAGTAGTTAAGTGGATGTATTTCTGTTTCAGGCCTTGACTTCTTTGGTTCTTTAAAAGGTCTTGCATTCGCATTGTGCCAATACTTGTACTTAGTAGGGAATTGTGTTTAATCTTCCTATTTGCCAGTCTTGTAACACCTGTAAAGCTAATGGGCCAGGCTCCATAAAACATTCAGTATTTTAGAACGTATGACACCTTCACACAATCAAAATAACTTTAAGTCAGGTCATTCTATAAGCTTTAATTCAATTCAGGGCAAAATGTAAACATTTTATGATTTAAATAATATTCAGGCAGTCAAAAAGGTCTTCATTGGAATTGGAATTTATATGACAGTAACTATGAGGCTATTTCACTCGAGTGATATTGCATTGGTTGATGGTATTACTGTTAGATAGACTTGCAGAAAGATGATTGTTACATTTGTAAATGACTTGCAATAAAAACAATTTATCAACTAACAGATGTCTTTCCTTTTTGTGTAAATTCCTTCTGTAGATGATCCATACTGTAGAAGTGGTGCATTTCAAGGGGTTAATGGGTGCCATAATGATGGCGGCCATTACTGCAATTGAAACAGTTTTGCCAAAATACTCCAGAAGAGTATACAGGGAGGCTTCCATTGAAATTGTTTCACATAAATAAATGCTGCATTACATGTGCTAGCCCTGTAACTTCCCATATTAAGTGAAAAAAAAAACTGTTTGAAGATTACAAATGGTTTGGTAAATAATGTTTGGCCTGTGATACAAAGGACACACAGACAGTATCTAATTAGTTAGCTCAACATTTTCCTATATTTTTTGGGGGGAAACTAACATTTTGGGTGGCCCTGATCCATTAACTTTGCCACAGGTCAATCTAACCTCTTAAGAGAATCGAATGAGTAGAACATAATCAGAGATGGTTGCATTTGTGGCATACAGTGCATCCGGAAACTATTCATAGAGCTTCACTTTCTCCATGCTTTATGTTACAGCCTTTTTCCAAAATGTATTAAATTAATTTGTTCCCTCAGAATCCTACACACAATATGCACTGCTGATCCTTAATATGTTTCCAAAGCTTAATTGGAGTCCACCTGTTGTAAATTCAGTTGATTGGACTTGATTTGAAAGGCACACACTGGTCTATATAAAGGTATCACAATAGAGAATGCATATCAGAGCACACAACAAACCTGAAGTCAAAGGAATTGTCTGCAGACATCAGAGACTGGATTGTCTCGAGGAACAAATCTTGGGCCGGGTACAGAAAAAATTCTGCTGCTTTGAGCACAGGGGCCATCATCATCCGTAAATGGAAGGTCTGAAACCACCAGGACTCTTCCTAGAGCTGGTCGGCCGTCCAAACTGTACGATGGGGGGAGAAGAGCCTTAATTGGGGAGGTGACCAAGAACCCAATGGTCACTCTGTCAGAGTTCCAGCGTTCCTCCACAACCATCTCTGCAGCAATCCACAAATCAGTCCTGTATGGTAAGAGTGGCCAGACAGATGCAACTCCTTAGCAGGGCACATGGCAGCCTGTCTAGAGTTTACCAAATGCACCTGAAAGACTCTCAGAGCATGAGTAACAAAGTTCTCTTATTGAACTCATTGGCGGGAATGTCTGGCGTCATGTTTGGAGGAAACCACTCACCGCTTATGACCGGGCTAATACCATCCCTGCAATGAACCATAGTGGAGTCAGCATTATGCCGTGGGGATGTTGACTTCAGACCGGGGAGTTAGATCTTCTTTTAGCAAGACAACGAGCGCACACTCTAAGCACACAGCCAAGAAATGAAACGAGTGGCTTAAGGACAACTTTGTGAATGTCCATGAGTGGCCTAACCAGAGCCAAGACTTGAATCCGATTGGACATTCTCTGGAGAGATCTGAAAAAGATGGTGCACCGATGCTTTCCCACCAACTTGATGGAGCTTAAGAGGTGCAGCAAAGAGGAATTGATGAAACTGCCCAAATATGGGTTTGCCAAGCTTGTGCCATCACATTCAAAAATACTTTGGGCCCTAATTGCTACCAAAGGTGCATTAACAGTATTGAGTATTGAGCAAAGGGCGTATCCGTATGATTTCTTATTTATTTTTAATACATTTCCATAAATCTCAACATTTTTTCACATTGTCATTGTGTATAATTTTTAGATAAAATGTTATTTATAATATATATTTATTTTTTCAACACATTTTGAAATAAGCCGCAACATAACAAAAGGAGGAAATAGCGAAGCACTGTGAATACTTTCTGGATGCACTGTTGCTTGAAATAATGATAATGTCAACTTCCTTGATCAGAGAGACACATCAACGCCACAATTAAAAGAAAATGGACTAAAACGTTCAAAGGTTGGTAAAACCCTAGAGCACACTCCATATTGTTTTTCACTTATACTGGGAATACTACAAGATGAAACTGCGATGTGCAGCTCAATCAAAACAACGGGTAATTATTGTTATTACAGTCACATCTCATGCATGTCACACACTTCTAGCACTCAAACTATACATACAATTTACATTGCAAAGCAAATAACAGTTCGTCAATAAATTGTAGCTATTGCACAAATATGTACTGTTTTAAAATGGGTCCATACACCTGATGACAAGACATGTAATGTTGCAAATAATCACATTTTGTTTTGGTTTGAAGGCATACTTCTTTGTGGTTGAGGAGGGTGAACCATTACAACATCTGGATTTCATGTCAAATTCTGTATGAAAACAAATTTATTGAACCGTACAGCATTTTATTTAATAAGATACTGTAGTTTGTTCTGGAGTTCCTTATTCCACGAGAATATTTATGTGAAAAAAATAAATGCAGGAATAAATTACCCACCGTCCCTTAAAGCTAAGAACACAAATCCCTTTAAGATTAGTCTAATTATTAGGGAAGTGCCTATACTTCTTTACAGCCTGTATAAATACAATTTCTTCAACTCCAAAGTACTGCCATGTGCCAAATTAAGAGAACAAGGAGCAACATAATGATGTGACATTCAACAGCACATTACTAACGAACATGGAAGGCTTGTGTAGCTTTTTTGGAGGGGTGAAAAACATGGCCAAAGAAAAATATTAAACAAATCCGACTTCACAGACACAGCATTAAGTATTATTTTCTAAAAAAGGCAAAAAGCTCAATAAATACCTTGAAGAAGCACAAGGACAATGTCTTCCTATCCTCTTGAGTGGTCTAGGACTCACATTGACAAGATAGGCTGTCAGGGGAAAACTTAAGAGTTACTACCTCCACACTATAATTTGACTATTGGCTACAGGGTGGGCTCTTGGTGAGAAGCAGAATCATTCCTTACATGGACACTCTTGCACTCTTTTCAAATGAAGAAATTTAACAATTTAAAGAACACAAACTGCAATAAATCTTTAAAAATTGCAAAAGCATCACAAACAAAAAAAACTGTGTAAACATTGGTTTAGATGTCATGTCTTGTCTGAGGAACTTATATACAATAAACCATTTCTGTCTTAACTATAAATTCTTCTTATTCATATGTAAAAACAACATACTAAATTGCCAATATTGTTTAACATTTGTTTTGAATGGTATGGTAATAAATAAGATATCTGTGCAACATCTGTTTCTCTTCAGAAAACTCCTCAGGCAAAAACACTAGTTATGTCCTTCCCATGGGCACAAACACAACTCCATCCATGTACACACACTCTGCCACAGCCATATCGAGTTCACCACGTGGGGTACGGAGCCCTATGTGCGATTAAGTGTCTGGAAGATTCTGGAGATCTGGAGCATGACTGGCCCTGTCTCAGGGTCGTTCATCCACTGGGTGCTATTAAGAGGGTTCTCCAGCATGTCTTCAAATGCTGTGGACACACACACACACACGCACACGCACACGCACACAAAGGACATTCAAACCAAAATTCACACATACCCTAAAAACTAGAGCTACTTTAAATTAACTGTATGGAGGGAGAAGCAGCAGCATTACCTAGTAGAGTCTTTGGGTTGGTTAAGCCCAACTGAACCACAGGGTTCTCCAGGATAGCCTGGAACAGGGGACTGTTGGTGCCAATTCCTTTGTCCAGGTCGTCTGGAGAGGGCTTCCTGTCGCCCAGCAACCATTCACACTGCACCACCCACAGATCAGCAAAGGCAAGGTGACAGAATTACAATGGGAACAAGGAGTGTCTACCTGGATTCAAGTTGAACTAGTTCCATCCTTTTGGCAGCAACGTTTCCTGTGCTGCAGTGCGTAACTTGGTGGGCATAGTATGGTTTAAGGTAATTCAGCAGTGAGCAGGTTAAGTTGGATTAGTAGACCTACCGCAGCGTTTTGTTGGTTGTTATTGACCCGCAGTGCATCAATTACCTCCTTTTCATCAAAACCCATCTCCATCAATGCAATCACCACCTGCGGAGGCAAGCAGTTAGAAAACCACTTCATCTGCAAGAGTTTAACAAACACTGCATTTAACAGATACATAAGAATGTACACCTACTATAACTAGTTTTATAACACACCAATGAATCCAAAGAACAAAACACAGCTACCTTTCCAATAATGAACGTATGCCAAGAAAAGGCCTCTCACCCTCGAATCGGGCCTGAACTCTCGTTTCCTGCGGATCTTCTTGAAGATCTCGGTAAGCTCGTCTTGCCGCGCACCGTCCTCGGGGCTGGACTGGGAGGAAAGGGTTCGACGGACAACCGCGGCAGACGTGGAGGCAGAGATGGCGGGGGTGGCAGTGGCTGCTGCTGCAACTGTGCCCGCCGAAGGCCCCGAAGTATCCAGGCCCGGGAGGGGAGTATCCACAGAGGGGTCATCCACATGCTCTATCAGCCACTCCATGGCCTGTGTCACTGACATACTGCAAGGAACAAGAAGAGAGGGAGACTTGGAATCACACTGGAGTGTAACTTATTTTGGTGAAAGCCAGGACACTATCAAGGACTGGAACCAGGCTCACTGGTTAAGTCGGAGGGCTTTAATGGCTCTGCTCTCTGGAAAGCCCATCTCGGTCAGCTGCTGGAGTGCAGTCTCATCAACCCGGTCTTCTTCATCTTCATCCAACATAGCTGCCAACAGTCAGACATAAAGAGGATTTACTCACAGTTTGGGAGAGTTGGTAGACTATTGTCCTAAATACATGGACATCATAGGGGCATAGATTACCGTTTGCTTTCTTGAAGAGCTCAACAGCATCAGGGTTCAAGGCGAGAAGCTTCTGGGCAACTTCAATGAGAGACACCAGGATTTTTCTAAGCTCTGTCTGAAACTGATTAAACATATTACCAATGTATGCAACCAAGATGTAGGTCTACAGATAACAGTTCGATGCTAAATATCATAAAAGATAAGATAGATTTTAATACAAAAAAATATGGTCAGACTTTATTAATTCAATATTATACGATTCTTCCCTTGCATCCCTTGAATTTTAAATATCACCTAAACATGCAAATGATTCCAACACCCTGAGGAATATTAAATAAAACTAGCCCCTCTGTAGTTTTTTTTTGTAAAACTGAGAATTATATAAAAAAGAAATAGGGCAAGGCGGTGGTTGCGTGGTTAACCCTGTTGCCTTACAGCGAGAAGGTCCTGGGTTCAATCCCCGCTTGACCCAAGGGCCTTTCAGTGTGGAGTTTGCATGTTCTCCCCGTGTTGGCGTGGGTTTCCTATGGGTACCCCAGTTTCCTCCCACAGTCATGCAGGTTACTCCGTGACTCTAAATTGGTGTGGGTGAAGGTGTGAATTGTTGGCTGGCGACCTGTCACGGGTGTACCCTGCCTCTCGCCCTATGTTGGGTGGAATAGGCTGCAGCCCCCGCGACCCTCCATAGTATAAGCAGTATGGCTAATGGATGGGTGGATAGATATAAAAAAAGGATGTTCTCTAACCCAAAAAGTTTAAATCCAGAGTAACTTGTGATACTTATTTTTCCTTGATATCAAAACCGGTTTTTTAACTATTTGTTTTATTTTTAACTATACATTTATTATTTTATTTGTCGGATGTTTAACTGCCATTAATGTACTTAAATATTAATGCCACTAACTCCACCAGCAGATTAAAGCCTACAGCTCTAATGAAATGGGATCCTTTTTTTCAATTGTGCTTAGTGTAGTCATCACCTATAAAATGCCTTCCATACTTACATCTCTGATGTTGTGCTGGGTGACTGTGCGGTCTGTGTGACAAGTAGAAAGGCTGGTGGTGGCTTTCAGGATAGCCTCTTTATCAGGAGCCTTGTTATCCTGTTTCTTCTGGGCATAAGAGGGAAACATTGACAATGCAGTTAGCGAGAATAACTGTTGGACAGGAAGTAGCTGCAATACAAGAATTGTTAAGTAGGACATCTACGGCTAGTTGTTTTTGAGGCCTACTTTTTCATCTGAAGATAAGTCAGACATCTTTGGAGGGGGTGGGGGTGGTCTTTTCTTTACCAGCAGCAAAACATCTACAACAGGTGAATCAAGTTTACGCCAGCAACATATACTTAGACTAGAACACATAATTTGGTGTGCAAAATGTATGCATACCTTTATCTTTTAGGTTTTCATCAGCAACAGTTTTTGTTTCTGTGAGGATTCTCTCTGTAGCAGCATGAATAAGCTTATGGTGGGTGAGTGTTTTGGGGTCTTCCAGACTTCCATGCACATACTGAAAGATAATCATGACATAAAGAATCTTGTCACAATACATTGGTTTCATTTGCAGTGTAGGAGACGTAGAACATGCTGATCTTGACTACTTTGGATTAACAACGAGGATTTACGTTTCCTCTTCATTGCTACAGTTCTCTGTATCATACATATTTAAAGCAATTAAAAAACATCTTAGTCTTCGTTGTTGTCATGGTTCTATGTACAACGCAAAAAATGGGCATCGGAAATACCAAAGTTAGGCTACACCGGAGGACCTCTGTATTAACTAATTCACTGATATTTGACATCATGAAAAGCATCCTGTATGCTCAATGCCCATGCTATATTCTGTCATGTTGAGTAACGTACTTCGCAGTCCAAGCTATGTAGGCCTCAGGAGGTGATCCTATATAGGGCAACGTCTTGCTAACTTACGCGGTTTGCAAGCAAACTTGCTAAATTAAAAATAGATGTCCATCCAGTAACTATAAATAAGGTATTACTGACACTGACAATTTCAACAGAGCCCGACTGGCTGACAACACGTCAGGGTACTGTCAGTAAAACAATAATACAAGACATAACATCCAACAGACATACATGTTTTAAGCACTTCTCTTTGAGTTCTTCCATAGTCGTATCATCGGAGACTTCTTCCAGCCATTCGGTACCCTCCATGGTGCATATATGTATTTTTAATACTTTTCCAGCAAATATCTTCTCCTCTTGCACAAACATCGCTGCAGCTTGAAAAACTAACCTGGCAGTGAGGTTGCCTACTGTTACACTTCCCAACAAGCCGAGAAAGCGTTGGCACTTAGCTAGCTAACGTTATTGGTTTTCCTTTCAATCAAACGAGAACAATCGAAACGCATACACCCTTGATTAGCAGAACATTCTTAGATTCGACTATCTGACTTGTAAAAGATAGAAGTTATACGCAGACGTCCATTGGTGTTCAGCTGTTTTTCTCTCACGTAACGTCAACGATACAGCGAGGACCCTGTTTTGACGTGAACAGCCGACCTCCGAACCCCATAATATGACCCGTAGTTCTCAAATTGGGAATTGTAGTTACTTTCACGGTCTTTTAGTCATGGTAAATTATTGTACAGAATCAGGCCCATTCCGGGCATTAGTTGACGGTATTGTGGATAAAATGTATTAATCGATTGTTGATATATAACAGCGTATTTTGGAAAACGTGATATTATATTCGTTAAAGAATCCCTCCACAGGAGGATTTTGAATTGGTCAAATGATAGACAAGATGAATGCGTTACGTTTTTTCCCCAAACGAAGCGATTAAACAGTAAATGCTCCAAGTTTGTGTTTCTTAGTAAACGTAGATTAATAATAATAACAATAAATCAGTTTATCTTAAAGTGAGTTTTAGTATCGAAAAAAGGTTTTTGTTGAGTTGATAATTGGGTCTACCTTCAGAAAGCCCAAACAACCTATGCTATGGCCAACTTTGACCAACTTTCACTTCTTTGTCTGGGACACATAATGTATGTATTGCTACAGATACTTTAAAAAACTAACTGTTTTTACAGTTACACGGTCGTTTACCTAAATTAAGGCTAAACGATTATAAATAAGTGTATGATGATAAATAGCTGTCAAATAGTATATCTTTTTAATGAAGCAGCCCCAGTCCAGGGAGGTCAATGGAACCCAGTATTTTTTTTTTTACCCCTCACACAGAAAATACAGTTGCCTCCGCGAGCAGCAGAACTCTAGCACTGACTCATTGGAAAATTATTGAATAGAGACGTTGGTTTAGCAGGGTGAGGGCTGGAAAGGAGCTTGCGTTCGAAATCACAGAAAGGCACCGACCGCTATCACCTAGTTCATTTTAACATTACTTTACGAAAAATTATGGAATTCAAAACAAACTGGGTTGTTGTGAACACATTTGCCTTCAGCTGATATATTTTCTTTTTAATGATTTAGTAAATCATTTTAGAACTTGTCTTAGCTTTACCTGTTTGTGAATCATATGAATATGCAAGCACCTCTATTTCAGTCCTTTTAAAAGAAAATTCAAAGCTTCATGTTTATTAAAGTCTTATTTAAATCAAAATCAAAATTTAAATATTTTGAAAGTTTTCTGGTTGAATTTTGCTACTGGAGTTCCTAAAATGACATTGGAATCTATGGCATTTATCCAGCGTTCTTTCGAGAATAAAATTGTTATGGTAAAAGGCATAACAAGTTCAAATTTCAGAGCACCTTGATTTCAGGGGTCTCAAAATGAAGCTGAATATATTTTGCAACTCTTGTGTGATTTTCGAGAAAATCGAAAGTGTAAATTTTGCGAGATTTCCCCTTCAAAAGGCCCACCACCTGCAGGGATAGACATTGGGGTCGGGTGCAATGTCATTCGGGTCTCCAGGCAGGTCGTGCTGACTACTGATCCTAGGGACGTGTAACCTCTCTGGTGGGAAAGGAAGTGGAGCTAGTGCGGGAGGTGTAGCATTACCAACTAGACATAGTTGGGCTTGCCTCAATGCTTTTCTCTGGTTCTGGAACCCAAATCATGGAGATGGCCTTGACTCTTTTCTTTTCCAGAGTCGCCTAGGGTGGCGGCTGCAACAAGATAGCGGATGCTGGTGCACACTGGCTGCCGCTCTGCCTCTGAAGGTATCGCTAATTTGGTTAATACAAAGAATCGGTCTCTATTTCTACCACCAACAGAGACATTGTGTCGTGTGGTGCTGTCGTGTGACGCTCAAGCACAATCGCACACCAGACTGAAGCGCACGGGGGCCTGATTAGTTAATGTTTGTCACCTGTGGGTTTAGTTGGGTTGATGGGTTGATTGTTCACAGGGTTGTATACATATATTGCACTATGGTGGCTGGGTCTTTGTGCGGTCATTGTTATCTGTTCACTCTAATAAAAGGATAGCTTGTTTGGACAACGTCTACCATTCTGTTTATTGGACAATAATGCCAGTGGATTCTTCTCACCTCATCTTAGCCATCCATCGTGACATTTTGGGATCATGGCCTTCGCTTTGTGGCCATCCTGGACCAATACAGTTCAGGTGAGTCGAGTCAGGTTGAGTCTGATCGTGCCCTCTGCTAGCCTGCCTGATAGTGCTGCTGATGGGACACCTGGCCTTTTCCCCGGACTTCAGATGTTCGCCGCCTCGTGGTTTTTCCTGTACTCCACGCTCCTCATCTACGGGGTCTTGCGGGATCTCTGCACTGCCAAACTGGCGCTGGCTCGGCAGAGGCGTCTAGCTGGTTTGTAGCTAGTGCTCCTTTTAGCACCTGTCTCCCACAATATCTTGCTCCGGTACTCTGCCTCCACGCTTCACCATCTCAACAGCTGAGATTCTGAGATTGAAATCCCTCTGGTCACACCCCTCCTCTACTTCCTCATTACATTGTCACAACAAACCCCATGTGAAACCGACCAATCTCCGTCCACTGCTCACAGCCCATCACTACAAAGCGAAACATGAATAAAAGCATCATCTTAAACAAATTGATTTCTGAAAATAATCTGGACTTTGTTTAGTTCCATACCTACATGTACCTGACCACCTGGCAATCACACTGGACATTGATATCCCTCTTTCCATCCCTAAAAAAAGAGAGAAACGCACAATCTCATTCCGTAACCTCAAATCCATTTCCCCCTCTGCTCTTTCAGCCTATCTTTCTACCAAACTGTCAACCTCCCCTGCCTCACCTTCTCACAACCCCACTA
The DNA here is from genome assembly GCA_036024795.1 of Galaxias rostratus. NCBI lineage: Eukaryota > Metazoa > Chordata > Actinopteri > Galaxiiformes > Galaxiidae > Galaxias > Galaxias rostratus. Next base: position 550 of record JAVQJS010067496.1, on the reverse strand, counting down.
ACCTTGACACTTACCACAACAACACACGGTCCTCCTACCTAGATGAACTTGCTCCAACAAAATCGAAAACAGTCTCCTTCATTCACACAGCACCCTGGTACACCCCTGAAATCCATAAAATGAAATCCCGTTAATGCCAGCTTGAAAGAATACACAAAAAAAACTGTCTTTTAACTGTGGTTTAACTGTCCCTCTTCAAACCTGCAAAGACTACCCCCAATGATTTAAAGATGCACTCAATGCAGCCCGGTCGAACTTCTACTCCAACCTTATACACTCTGGCTCCAACAACCCCAAAGCACTGTTTTTCACTTTCAACAAACTCTTTAAGCCCACCGACAATACCACTTCATCTTTTATGGTCAACAAATGCGATACCTTCTTGTCTTTCTTCCTATCTAAAATTGACACTATCTACAGTTCTCTCGGGGGGGGCGCGGGGCGGGCGGGGGGGGGGGGGGGGGGGGGGGGGGGGGGGGGGGGGGGGGGGCGGGGGGGGGGGGGGGGGGGGGGGGGGGGGGGGGGGGGGGGGGGGGGGGGGGGGGGGGGG
>JAVQJS010067495.1:0-11955 GCA_036024795.1 Galaxias rostratus | reverse complement strand
GACACACTAAATTTTCACTGCAAAAGATGTGTTCATTGGGGAAGGAATATGTTTAGGTCAATTAGGACATTGCTGCAGGTAGATTCTTGATGTGTCTCTCTTTCTGTGTGTGTGTGTGTGTGTGTGTGTGTGTGTGTGTGTGTGTGTGTGTGTGTGTGTGTGTGTGTGTGCGTGCGTGTGCGTAAACTCTCTGTCTGTATGTCTGTCTCCCAACATGTCTGTGTCTCTCAAAAGGGTCAGCCATATCAGGGTAGGTGCCCTCAACCATGACGAACAGACAGCTCTATCCCACAGGAGATCAATATCACTGCCACACATCCACCCACCCATCCACCCATCCCCCCCCCCTCACACACACACACACATGGGCAACACACACTAAAGGTCTCTCAGACAAAAGGGGGGAGGGGTGAATATCAGCGAGTAAGAATGACAGCCGGCCTATCTGTATCTGAACCGGCAGCCATTGTGGAGGGAGACAAAGAGTGGCCCTGCGCTTTGTCACTCCCTCCCCTGGCCCAGCTGCAGAAAGATAGGAGCGACGCCGTCGTCTGTGACGCACCCAGCCCGCCGACCCCGCCGACCCTGCCTCTCCAAGCCCGGCTCCACCAACCCAGCCTGGCCGCCTTGTCTCCACCGATTCCTCCCCCTGGGGGAGAACGCTGTGAGGCCTCGGGGCGTATCTGGGAAAAGAGCCTAGCGATGGGGTTGTGGTTCCTTCTGTCTAGACGTCTTCCACCTGGTTATTAATACCGACCTCTGGAGCGGAGCCCTCCAGCGGGGCCGGACTCGTCCCCTGACCGGTACGGCTCTCGGCGACGTGGGCCGTGATGTTCTAACGACGGCCGGGCCAGCGATAACGGTCCACATGGCGGAGGGTCCTTAGGGGTACAATTAGGACAAAAGGAGGAGGAGAAATAAGAGAGGTGTAGCCTGATAAATGTCTGTCACTGCTGGTAGCATATTGCTAGTACTAACAAGGAGCCATTGAGACGACTTGTGCCATCACAGTTAAGAACACAAAGTTAAAATACAAAGTCCTTTAACAAATACACAGTAATTGTTGTTATGGTATCCTTCATGCAATGGACTAAAAGGAACGACACAGACAGCAGTCCACGGAAGAAACATTCCAACTCCTAGGGAAAAACATCCCGAAAGTTCTTGTAACTACCTAGCTTGACACTCGAAGATGACAGCACACAACGTTGTAGGACTGTATTTAACTGCAGGTTGAGCTGGATAACAAGGTGTCTTTCTGCATGATCCTCATTGAGATGCAAACCAGAGGGTGTCAGAGGGTGATCTCCGGCAACCTCGCCAGGGCTCATAGGAGAGAGTTCAGATGAGAGAGTGAGCCGTCCAGACAGATCCTCTCAGACAGAACACAACGGGGGGAGAAGCACAGGTGGCGTGAGATGGCGCCGCGCTGCTGGCATGTGCGTGTGAGTGACAGCCACCAGCGGAGCAGGGTTAGTCGCCCCCCCTCCCCATACATGACAACTCAGTCAGTACAACCCCGTCATCACCAGCCCCCCAGTAGCCCTCAATAACCACACAACACAACCGCCAATACCAACATCACCAACACCACCATCACTGCCACAGGAACACCACCAGCAACAACCAGATCCCCATTACCAACACCAGCACCACAAGCACCGATACCACCACCACCAACACCACCCGCACCAACACCACCATGTCCACAAGCACCAACAACACACCACCAACACCAACGCCAGCACCAACAACAACAACACCGACACCACCTTCACAAGCAACAGCACCAATACCACTGCCACAGACACCATCACCAACACCACCACCACAGACACCATCACCAACACCACCACAAGCACCAACAACATACCATCAAGACCAATGCCAGCACCACCAACCACACCACCAACACCACCTCCACAAGCACAAACACCACCACCACCACCACCAATAGAATTATTATTATTGTCACAACAGTATTATCCGGAAATGCGAAGACAAATAATATGTACTGCAGGCAGAGACGTGGGGACTTGGCTTTGATTTGGAACATTTTTGTGTAAACATTGGCACTCCATGCAAACAACTGTCATAGTGAACGCGAAAGTAAAGGGGCTATCGTATCAGATGGATAACTTTTCCATGGGAAATTGCATCGTAAGTAGACTGACTGGAATAATGCACACCCAATCAATTGGCTTATAAGTAGGAAAAAATTATTTGAGGCTAACCCTTAAGTTGCACCCATAAACTTATGGCTTCAAAAGCCTTTTCAATGGATTTTTTTGCGGAATAAATCTATTCAGCAAGACCAATAAATACAATCTCAACACAACTAAGCCCACGAGGCCGAGCCTGTTTTCTCTATCTTTCCCTTACTCTGTCTGAGAACCCTCACCTCCCATCTCTTCTTGATGCCCCGTACCAAGCCAGGTCTTCAATTTAATTCCCCATCTGTGGCCCGCTTGAAATATTATCCCAGAAATGAGATCCGTGACCCTGAATACAGAGTGAGGAGCACCAGTGGGAGCGGCAGGGGGACATGGCCCGATCCCTGGCCTGGAGGCACGCCCCGGCATGGGGAGGAGGCCTGGAGCCCCACCTAAAGTGGCAGGGCTAAATATTTGCCCTCCTTCACTTGGCCGTCTAGACGTGTCCACTCACCCCGCAACTAGCAGCTCCCCCCACCTCCACCAACAACCCGCCCCACCCCCACCACCAGCAGCCCGCTCCACCCCCACCCCACTTCTCAGCAAGCAGGAGTCAGGAGCTGGCACAGCCCATCCAGGCACGCCGCCAAGACCACGACAAAAAGTTTCTCCTCGCTGTGCTGCGGGTCAGGGAAATTCACCAGCAGGGAAAGACTGGGCCCTGCATTCTGAGAGTCTTCAGGCCACCGTCGCAAAGACCTCCCTCACACATGCCAAGAGGAGGGAAAACCCATACCATCGACTGCTCCTTTTTTTTTTGTGTTTCCCAATGATCTGGCGAGGGGAAGGCTCAGAACCACGAGAGGCGGTCTCCTCGGACCACGCTGGCCTGCTGCTGCATGTTTACTGCCCCTCTTGGACCTCAGGCGCCCTAATTGCTGAGGCTCCGTCTGGAGAGTAGGCTGGGGGAGTGACGGGCAAGCCTCTGAAGAGGGGAGTCGGGTCAGGTCTCTCCCCCACCACCAGCACCACCACATCACAGCGCTCCTTTGGAACAACAAACGCACCGCCCTCAATAGATAGCCCCGGATCACTTGCTGAGCTACTACACTGGAAGTTCCCGTGGAATTTTCTTTTTTTTCCAGCAGACAGGCAGTTTGCGACCGACTAGATGTGACTCGGCAGACATCCCTCATGGCGTTGGGATAAAATTAAACATGAATCACAGACTTATTATTCTTTTTTTTTTTTTTTAAGTAGCATTGCTCCTCTCCTTTTATACCGTAGGCTAGTAAAACATTCGGTTACAGACTAAAGTATTTCCGTAGCTTGTGTACAGTACATGACAAGCTATGCGATTGTCAAGCACATTGCAGTGGGTTGTGCGGAACATACTGTAGGCTCTTGTGGCACCACGCTGTCACATTGACGCTGAAGCAGAAGATGTGTTGACGAAGAGGACATTGCACATCGAGTCTGTAGGGCTCTTCATAGGCTGGTGGCATTCTGAGACAAGTGTGTGTGTGTGTGTGTGTGTGTGTGTGTGTGTGTGTGTGTGTGTGTGTGTGTGTGTGTGTGAGTGCCCGCATGGCGGGAGGGTTGCCTGCAGAGCCGAGCATGTGGATGCCCACCCACTCTCAGGCCTGGCGGCCCTCGTCACTTCGCATCAATCCGCAGCCCCTTGATAAAAATAGGACAGAGGTCCTAAAGCAACACAGCAGAGAGTGGCTACAGAACTGTGCCTCGACCCTGGGCCTAGATGCCTGATACACATCTGAGACAGTGCCAGAATGTTGTCAGGCCAGCTTTCTACTTGTTTTGGGACCGACTGGTGGGTCGTTCAATCCTTCTTCCTTCTATCTTTTCACTCCTCCTCAACTGGACAACTTTTGTGTTTGCCAAACTGATCTACTGCAGGACATAGTCTGAGACAGTGCGTACTTTTTGAGTGTGGACCCCAAACACAGATAAAGACACTCAAGTAAGAGCGACATAACAGTGCTCATATAGTAGCTAGTCATATTTCAAAATGACAGAGCAGTTTACACTCTAAACTTACATGGATATATTTCAACCCTACAGGCATAGTGTTGTGAGGTAATTATGTGCCAAGCTAAAAATGTGTGGCGTTCATTTTACTACATGTAACCGGAACGCGAGATGGCATGGGCATTGAACTAAGACAGTTCTAAGCAGCTCATTGTGGCAGCATTCCTATGGCATCACAGAAGAGAAGCTTAATACTTCACAACTGCAAGACCAAAGTAGTATAAAGCCATTAAACGGAAGCATTAAAGAAAAAGGGAGAGGGGCGACTGATGACCACCACTGTTCTGAGGGAGCAGAATTAGGCCATTTACATGGAAACTCCCTTAATATTCTACCTGACACGCACTCTCCGGTGTTTCGTTGTCAACAGGAACTTCAAACAGGTTGTAATGATGTATAAGCAATCCCTGTGGTAAGGTCTTGTTATGGCAATCAATCACAGACGATATCCAGGTAACACAGAAAATAATGAATTACAAGGCGATTTGAATTTTTTTTTCCAAATGAAGCCTCACCATGTCATGCACAACAATTCATGTTTAAACTTAAAGCAAGTCCACAACCACAGAAGACTGTGGAGATGAAACCCAACAATCTTAACTCCACAACCATAGTAAATGGGTTAATGCATCTACATTTTCCTACAGAGCCTACAGAGTAAGCAAAGTTACTGGTAAAATTTACAAAGAAATCCATACCTTGCCAACAGTATCCATTGTCAATTTAAAACATTTGAGATTATGTTGCGCCCTCGTGTGGCCACTATTGTCAGTATAAAAATAGACACATTTTAACATTCGATTTAGGAATTATAGATGCATAGATTTTTTACATTACAGTGTCATACCATATTTACTCAGATGGAAAATAAATTAAATAAATGTATCACTGTTAGCAGTCAATCTGCATGGACAGCCGCTCGGTGCCTAAGGACCCCAAATGGCCAACATGGCTACGCCGATAACAAACGCCGGGGAGTTTGAAAACTGGCTTAATGAGCGACTTGACTCTTTAGAGGTGGACCGTGAGGTGTATGGAGCCTATATTTTAGGGGTGCTTCAAGAAGAGGAGCCTGATGAAGAAAAGGGAGATGCTTTGCGAGGAATTCTGTCGGCTTTTTTGGTGAGTAACTATCGCCATGCATGCCATGTTGTTGTCAAACCGGATGCCGCTGCATTACTTTCTTCTAGTGTGTAATAATAACATGTATACGATACAGTGACTTGAAAAACAAATCAAAAACAAAGCCTAGTAAATAATTCCTTAGTGTAAATTTTGCTAGCGGCTGGGGGAAAGCCTCCAGCTTGTGACAGGTCCACTTCTATTATTAGCTTCTCAGGCTATGTAGTAATGTTAACAACGTAGACATGGAGTCCTCGCGTGCAGCGTTAGTAATTCCACTCACTAGACGCTTTGTATTCTAGTCCTATAACTTTTTAAATTGATACATTTTCAAATATTAAAAAAACATTGTTGTGCAGGAGGAGGACGCTCTTGAAGACGCATGCTGTCAGATCATTACGCATTGGACTGAGAGCTGTGCCAGCTCAAAAGAAAACAAGGTTGAGTGTAAGTAGGCCGATGTGAAGGATTGAGCAACTAAGGGCTTTTGTGTGCCTATGTCGGTTTTCTCTCAAACAAATATGCCTCTTCCTACAGGTGAGGTACTAGCAATTGCCAGCTTGATTGAGAAACAGGCTCAGATTGTGGTGAAACCAAAGGAAGTGTCCGAGGAGTCAAAGAAGAGGAAAGAAGCACTCCTGGCTCAATATGCGAATGTCTCAGGGGGAGAGGAATATCCTTTTGTTGCTATATCTTGTTGAAACGAATTTCGGTTTATAACATAACAAGGCATGTAAGTATATTATGAATATTTGATATACGTCATCAATTGTTTCCCTTGACTAAACCACTGCAGAAGAAGAGGAAGATTCAGCAGGGGGAGCTGGTTCTCTAAGCGGCGAAAACTGTATCCTTTCTACCCTCCTTTATGGGGACGGCTTTCAAATCAGTCAATCAATTGAGAATTAGGGGTAACAATCATTTTTACTGCTTTTGAATCCACTGTCGTTTTACAGTTTTGTTTTGTGTTTATTCTAATGTGAAACTGGACTACCCTTCACGTAAAACCCCAGCTCTATTCAAGAACACGAATGTGGAGGAGGTGCTGAACCGCAAGAAACTGCAGCGAGACCAAGCCAGAGAGGACTCCCACAAGAAAAAGGAGACGGATAAGATGCAGCGTGAAAAGGACAAACTAGCGAGACAGGAGAGAAAAGACAAGGAGAAGAAGCGCACGCAGAAAGGAGAACGCAAGAGATAATTCTGTCTCAAGGACATTTGTGAATTATATTTGTTGTTGAACAAATAATATAATACAGAATATGCCTAATTTTGCTACAGCTACTTATTGGCACCTTTCTAATCGACAGGAATTTTTCAGATCATAAATGTTTTTGTGTTCTTTTCTGAACCAAACATTTGCATGTGAATAGTAAACTCTTAAGTTAGAATAAAGAACATTTCCATGCATTGATCTATAAAAAACAAAGCAGAGGAAACCTGTGAAAGGGGCTAAATAACCTTGATTGGAATAAGCCTGTCACAAGCCTTGCCAGTTGCAACAAGATGTGAGCAATTGACATTCGTTGTGTGTGTGTGTGTGTGTTCAGTGAATTGGCGGCCAACTGAGCAAGAACGACGGCATTAACCAGTTGTGGATTTGAAACAATTGCCTCCCTGCTGCTGCTTTAAAACGTCTGGAGTGCGGCTGTTTCATAAAGCGCTTCGATCCCTGGTACTCAATTTTACAGAAATCTGACGTTAAACTGTCATGTTTATGGCATCTCCCAATTTGTTTTTTGCAATGCACTATAGTATTAGAACACAACCATGATAGAACTACCTTATACCTCAAATATATCACATACTTTGGATGGATAATTGTAAGATTTATAAAGCCTTTTCAAAAAAATAAAAAACATTTTGAACAAATTCACTTTTTATTTTTGTGTATTACTCGAACTACTTACAGAAAATTATTAATTTAAAGTATTTCAAAAGGAACCGCTTAAAAATACAGGGATTTGAACATTTAATCTGTCATACACCATGCGTGTGATTTTTCAGTGATACTGTTATCAAACATCATTATACCATTATAAATGTATGCCTAAATTAACTCAAAATGGCTAAAAAGTAATCTCACAATTATTAAGTAACATGAATATGTAAGCAATGTGATCAACATTAATAAATGTAGTTCATGTAAATAACACCAAACAAGATCTTATTAGTAACAGTCAATGCGTACTTTGACCATTGAGAGTAAATAAAAACAAGGGACTGATTACTATGGTGCTTCAGGTTAACAGAAGAACTAACACAAGCTTCTAAAATGAGGTGATTAGTATGTGAATATGGTGCTGCAAGAGAAATCTGTCCGCACGACGCCATGTTCACTTAACAGAACACTTATAATTAGGATTCAATTATTTTGTTGGATAATATAGCAGGAACAGAATGTCGCATTACATTCGAATAAATAGGTAACAATCGGAAACAATCCCCGACAAGCTTAGCATAAATAGAGCTGTTAAATAAAAGATTGTTGTTTCAAGATTCAAATGACTTTGACACTACTTGAACAGTCATGAATAACATTTGAATTCTTTACAATAAATTACATTACTCAAATAATTTCCTTTCGCAAGAGCAAATACAGGTTAGGGCTTCAACACTTGGGCTCACTGTTTCACCAAGTGCAACAGATTGTTCTTGGGACAATCCGAGGAAAATCCACTAAAGCTTTCACATCACAGCGTGTACACTGCATCTTCTTCCACAGTGATCGCCAAAGAAAAAATCTAAAAGGGATCTGAACTATGACTTCACTCAACAAATGTGCTTCTAAAATTTTGGCTTGAGCTAAGGGGCATTTTGGGGGTTCCCAGTTCAACAGCATAATTGAGTTAAACTGGGTTTACAAAAAATAAATACACGTAAACTACCAATGTTCTTCCAAAACACTGCTTTCGAAATCAACAATGTTTGATTGGATTTTGCAAAAACTAATATTATCATCATACAATGGATTGAATGTGTGTAACAGAGCCTATCTAGAGCAATTAATTTATCAGATCTTCTGACCCTGGGCTGCATTTCATCAATCCATCAAATGTCCTCCCTACAGGTCTCACTCTGTAATCACTAGGCTTTAGAAGGCCAGGAGCTCTCTCCCGGGGCTGCTCTCCCCGGAGGTGCCCTCGCTCTCGGCGCACTCCTCCAGCTTCTCGCTGGACTTGGGCAGGGTCATCTGGAGGGCACACCACAGGGCCGTGCGGGACTTCCTGGTGGTGGCGCACAGGTCCTTCAGAGCTGTGACCAGCAGCATGACGTCTGCAGGGAGACAAAGCAAAACCCACCCATGTACACCAGAAGGGAACAGTCTCTGGGGCAAATGAAAAGAACCTGGTCAGTGAGTTGCGTGGTGGTGTAGGAGTTACCCCTGTCCTCTCGGAAGTGAGCGCCCCCCTGCCTCTGGCGGCTGGACGTGTTGGCAAACTCCTCCTTTCGTCTGGCCTGGGTAATGTATATGGCGTCAAGGTGTCGATCCAGTTGAGAACAAATATTGGCATGGAGGGGGAAGGTGCGAAGGCGCTCCATTTTACCCAGGAGACTCACCACCTTATACATGCACAATCAATCAATACAAAAAGAACAATTGTAGGAGTCTTCATTTGCGTGTGATATATTAACGTAGGCAGTATACTGGTGTTGCTACTTTTTTGCGCCTTATTTATGTCAAGGAGTACATAATCCAAATATGAGGACATTTATAAATGTCCCAAAAAAACGGCATATTATTATCATTAAGTTCAGTATAACAGGAGTTTGAATGGTTATTTAGTCTTTTTGTTGGTTAATGGTCCAGAAAATGCATAGCAGTGGCTCTAGGAGAAAACGGTTCAATCCCAAAAGAAAGTAGCTTGCACCTTGGCCTGTTCTCTGATCTGGTCCACAATGAGCCTGTCCACTCTGGAAGGGTTTGGTGGCACCTTGGGGAGGGCACTGCAGCTCACCACAGACACCTGCTTCCCTGGATAGCTCTTTGTAAGGATGGCCTCAGTCTAGGAGAGAGAATATGGGCAAAACTATAGTTTGGATATTGGGACTCATATTAATAAGAAAATGATTTGAAGCGTTTTAATGGAACTCCTTATGTTATGCTCACCTTCTTCCTCTCCTTCTCCAAGGCTCTCCAGTGCTCGTAGCATTCCTCCAGGTGGAAGTGGAGCTGGCTCAGGGGTCCGCCTCTGTTCCTCATCATCCTGGGGGACCGGAGGACGGAGGCCATGCCGGGGTACAAGCCCTCCCCACCGGATCCCATCATGTCACCCAGGTACGGGTTGAAAGGCGAGAACTCTGACTCTGGCAGCAAGTCCCCCAGGTCCATGAGCGGCATCGTGTTTCCGTACGGCAGGGAGGACCTGGAGTTAAAGTTAGAGGAGCCCATGGGCAGGTGACAGGAGTTCTGCCTTGGGTCATTCACCTTGTACATAAACGGCAGGAATGGTGAAGCCTTTCCGGCGCCGGCAGGGGTGCTCCCTACTCCGAATCGGGGAGCGCCGTACATGCTGCCGAGAAGGTCCAAGTATGGGTTCTGGAGGAGCCCCTGCTTCTTGTCGCTCTCCCTCATGTGAGGACTGACCTGGGGCCTTGTGTTCCCTTCGGAGCGCTGTGTGGAGAAGCCGTCTCCAAGTAGGCCTGCCATTTGCATCCTGGTCTTGTCTATCGGCATGTCAAAGTCCCCCTCTCCCCTCCTCAAGCCGTCCAAGTTGGCCCCCATCTGGCTCTGGGCATGCCGGTTGTGGAAGGCGGGTCCGTCCCCTTGGTTGTAGTCCTGAACACAGGTCGCGCCTCTCTGTAGCTGATGGGACTGCTGAGGTATAAATTCGGACATGGAGTGAGACAGCATTTTGGACGTGGCTGTGGACAAACAGTTTGCCCTGGACTGCTTGAGTTGGCTCTGCTGGCTGTGATGCTGGGGGTATTGGTTCATATTCAGGTTCATGGAGAGAGACAAGTTTCCTTTCTGGGCGGTGGCTTTATTCTGGTAAGAGGTGGGGGGATTAAAAGACGCACTGAATGGCTTTGGTTGCTGGAAATAGTCTGTGTGTTGTTGGCAGAAGGCGGATGGATCTTTGGAGCCATAGTCACGCTGGAACGCCTGTTTTCTGACTCCTCCATCGCTCTCCCTCTGCACAGCTCCAAACTCTCCACCCAACTCCTTTGGAATCTGCATTGTCGGAGTGTTGAGCGCAGACATCCTAGGACTGGTGAATTTCCTCTGGTCCGCCATGTTTTCGTCATATGGCATTTGATAGGTTTGCCTGTTTTGAGGCTCCCTGCTATATATGTCCTGCTCGCCTGTCATCAAAGCCTGAAAATTGCTCACCAACTTGTTGACGTCTTGTGGGGCATAGTGCTTGGCTCTCTTGGTTTTGATGCTTCTGTGGTCTGAGTAGTCTTCATAATACTGGTCTTGGCTATTAACCTTGCTCTGGTGTGAAAAGGCATTATTGTGATCAGAAAATGAGTTCACTGCAGCACCAAGTCCGGCTGCAACCTTTTCAATGGGATTATACTCTAGTTTACTTTGGGCCATTTTCGAAAGGTAGGCGCTTCCTACACTTGGCATTTGCAGACCAGGCGGCTTAGACACTTCCTGAAGTGGTGGGGAGTAGGTGGCGATGCCTCCGTTGTAGTGGGAAAACGGCCACTGTTCATTGGTATCAAAGTCGTTGAGACGCTGATATAACTCTTCAGTTTCTCTCTTCATGGGCTGTCCTTGTGATTTATTATAAGACTCTGAGTAGCTATGGTTCAACATAAGGTTTGATATGGGCTGCAACTTGGACTCGGACTGGAAATACTGCTGTAAATCTTCCCTCACGGACTTGGGGGACCAAACCGATTTTAGTGTGGAAGACGTTCTGAAAAAATGGTTGAACAGAAAAGACAGGGCATTGAGCATGGTGTTCACAAAGTTGTGTTTATTTCAAATTGAACATGCGTCATATTTCATTTTAATTAAAATAACACTTAGTAATGAAAATCCCCCCATTATTGATAGTGTTCTATATACTGTAACAATTTACCCTTCACTACATTCAATAGCATGTGTATTATAATTTTGTAACAGGCACTTATTAATATGCACTCTATTGCATTTTAATTATTAAGTATTAGTATTCCATTTTACAACTACCATGCCCTACTGTTGTATTATCTTTCTGAGACAACAATAGTACAGTTTATCTTAATTTGTTTCTCCTCATTGAAATTATGCCTCCAAGCAGAGCTGCAACTTTACAAAACTTTGATGTTTCCTACACTTACTGCCAAAACAAAACAACTATTAAATACTTACCCCTCAGTATAATAGCTGTCTATAGCATCCGTTTCTTCCAAAATATTGGACACCAAACCGTACAGATATGTTTCATCATCACAGTCATTTCCATCTATTGGATTCCTTAAATTTAACACAAAATGCAAACAATTCAATGTAAAAATAAACCCACAACAGATGGCCTGCAAGGGACTTTTTTTTAAAATGCCAACAATGTTCAAGTTACAGATTGTCAGGATTTAAATGGCTTTTTTTTGGGGGGGGGGGGGGGTTTGGTTTAACGTTAAAAAAATTTAATATTTTTACGGGGTTTAAAAATAAATTTTATTTGTTTATAAA
>JAVQJS010067489.1:0-36916 GCA_036024795.1 Galaxias rostratus | reverse complement strand
CTCTCTCTCTCTCTCTCTCTCTCTCTCTCTCTCTCTCTTTCTTTCTCTCCCTCTTGTTCTTGCTCCTCTACGCCCGCAGACATGCTGGATGAGGCCATTTTGAAAGAGTTAACAGATGTCGGCTGAGTGGCCCCAGGCTTTTTGACATCGCCCAAGTGATGTATTTGATGTGGAGTTTATTCAGCTCTAATAAACGTATAAAGAATTAGAATAATAATTCACAGATGCACATACACACAGATTATATGCCGGAGCCTTTCTTTGAAGCAGAGGAGGGAGCCAAGATTAACAGAACCAGGAGAAGGGATGAAAAGGCTTTGGTTCAGTCCACTGGTAATCAGGAGGGTCAGGGTGGACTAATGCTGCAGCTTTTTGGTCTGGCTCTGAAACAGCCGCCCTTTGTCCCTGTCACAGGTTGCCTGGGAAGGGCTCGCTACGTACAGCCAGTCATTGTCACATTGCGTTCATAAAAAAAGAAAAGGAAATATATGTCTTGGTAAACTAAGTTCTTATATTTTCTTTTATCCTGAATGACCCCCCTTCCAAAAAAAGCTGCGGCAGGGATATGGCATTCTAATCAAGAAATAAAATGAGGGAATATCTTTCAAAACAAACAACTTCCATTTGGTTCTCGACTAAAGAATAACAAATCTCGAAAATGACCAGTTGCAGCGGATCTTAATACCCACATAAAACATAAAAACAGCTACACAGCTCCATGGCAATGCATAGCAACCGTGCAGAATTTCAGTCAAGGAGAAAGAAGGCAAAAAAACACCTTATTACTTCTAACTCCTGCAAGCCATTTTGGTCTCCAAAGGTTTTAGAGCGCCGCAGGCCATGTGTCTGCAGTGTTTCGGGAAATGACTTGCCTTCGCACGAACACTGCTATGTTCTGCAGCACTGCTGCCCCCAGCATCCCCGCTCAATTTCTGTTTAACCCCTTCCTGCCTTCCCCACACTGACTCACAGCAAGAGAGCACTCACACCCAGCAAAACGCTGTCACATTGTTCAGGCTCACACACACCAATGCAAATCAGACCAGCTTTCACGAGCTAACGCATAAACTCTCCATCTAATTTGGCTACTTAAGCATGTGATGGCGTTAAAACAAACATGGCACAAGAGAGGCACAAGGTTGTTAGGTTATATATAGAGCGGGGGAGAGCCACAAACCATTCTAGTTGATTGGGGAAGTACGACATAGCTTGCACACTTGAGTGTGTATCAACGGTGGATTAAATCTGCAAACTCGTTGACACAACACATAATTAAAACATCTTGCTTGAGGTCAGGAATTTTCTAATTAGTAGTGTACTGACAAAGCTGCAATTCCATCGCCTTGAGTTTTAAAGTCCACAGGTTACTGCTAAGATGAAAGCTGACCCCGAAGCAGTATTCTGGAGGGCTGCTCACACAATTCCTCAGAAGACAGTCACAGGGTCACCAAGCTAAACAGTGTGCAGCACCCGGAACCTTCCTTCCAAACAAAGAACATCAAACTTTTCTGCCTGATAACTGAATCTTGGCCCTTTTTTCATTTGAAGAGAAACAAAAGATTTAGTGTAAGTAGGAAGGGAGCTAGAAGTTGCAATTTGTTTAATTATGTTGTTCTTAGCTGGACCAGCTGCCAAGCATTTCATATGGATACATTTGGCCATAGCAACTTCTTGATGATAAGGCTCATAAAATACAGTCACTATATAGTAATCTCTGCTGATCTCTAGGCTTTGATGTTCTGCTTATTGTAGAATTTGTTGATAATCAACAAAAAACATGGGAAAAAGATGCAAATAACTATTAATAGATTTAGGTGAACTTGGTCAATTAGTATGGACCATCTTTGGCTATTCATAAAGTATCAGGAGTGGAACTTTTTACCATTAAATATTTAAGGCGTTTCATCTATAAAATGAACCCAATTAAAGTTAAAATGGAAGAAGTGTAATGAGTTTTAAGTTAGAATGCTTGTCTTTAGAAGTAGTCACTAATGAGTCTGTGTTGGTTTTCAACACTTTACGTTCAATGCTGTGGCACTGTCATATGGGCTGGCTTTTAATTTTTAATTTAAGTTGAATGAGAGGGTGATGACTGAGTTAATAATCAAGGCACTGGGGTGTTTTTCAACCGATAGATTGCTCCAAGAAGTTGCCAAATGAGGCTTGTGGTCCGTCCTTTGATGTTTTTGTGAAAGCTCCATAAAGGAGAAACCCGTGAACAAAGCCAAATCAGTCTGTATGAGTACTAAAGTTGACCAGACAATTTGTAAGAGCTCATCCCACAAATGGCCTAGTTAGGGAAAATAGTGTGCAGGCAGTTAAAAAATCATAAGCATGATAAGACTTCAAAGGATAATAGGGGCTCAAATGGCACTACTGCCGGTCCCGGTGCTCACAGATATCTACTCCAAACTGTCAGTCTCTTAGCCAGGTCTAGTACGAGTAGTGACATATTCAATTTCCAAGCACCAGAGCGCATGTTCTCTGGATAAGCAGATGCAGGGGATTAGAGAGCACATTTTCCAGGGAGGTTAACACTTTGAACTGCTACTTGATCACAAATTGACATAAATGGGGTCTTTTGCCATCTTTTTAGACACTGTGTGCTCAGCCCCAGCGCTCCTGTCACTGATTCCCTTGCACCTGGTGTTACGCTTAGAGTGAGAAAAACATCAGAAGAGCAGGTCTGATTCAAAAACTCCGTCTTTTGGGGACAGGATTGAGCTTTATGTTTTATATAGATGGCCCAGAAAGAACTGCAGATTTTCCGTTTATGGTGCTAAGGAGGTTTACCGAACACTACACAAATCTAGCTTGTCTACAATTCTTATTGCAAAGACACTATTTTACTCTCAAAAAATAAGTGGTTTTTCATTACAAACCAAAACGCTTTTATTGTCAACACCTTGAAAATATTCCTCCACAATTGCATGGGTATTTCAAAATAATTTAGTTTTAGAATGACAGAATGCTCTAAATAGTTTCAAACTTCTGTTTGCACAGTGTAATATTATGCCAACACAATTTACTTTTTTTAATTTCGTACCTATTCTCTGTTCAATAGTGAAGGGAGACAATCTGGTAGCCAGAAAAGCTGTTACTCTTCCCTTTTTGGAGCTACGGGAGCTAGGGTAAGTCACCCCACTCTGCAACCTCCCTTTCTATCTCTGTGAGGCCTCTCAGGCTCTCACTGCGTCGCTTCTTTGCAGGCCCCAAAGGCTTCCTTCCTACCTGCATGGCATTTGAACAACCTGCTAGTAGCACTCCTTCTCATGCAGCTGTGTGTAAGTCTACATGTTGACTCGGTTTAAATCCACACTATTGTCTGCCATAATAATTATACATTGTTTAAAGGAAACGCTTCATTCTTCCTGCACCTGAGGCGGGCAGCTGCAGGAGTGCCCACCGGCGCCTGACAAATACACCTCTAGCACTGCCTGGGTATCCAAACAGCTCCAACACATACACTCAGAGACACTGTGTTGATCACAC
This sequence comes from Galaxias rostratus, assembly GCA_036024795.1. Lineage (NCBI taxonomy): Eukaryota > Metazoa > Chordata > Actinopteri > Galaxiiformes > Galaxiidae > Galaxias > Galaxias rostratus. The sequence goes on along the minus strand of JAVQJS010067489.1, from coordinate 33,424 downwards.
ACTTCTTAATGGTAGACTCCTATTATAATACCTAGCCCACCATAAGAGCAGTGTAATGTGCCAGGGAATAGAGGATGGATTGGACGAGTAATTAAGACAGTGGGGTCTTGTTTAGGATGATGTCAAAAATGTCAGGCCATATATACACTCCCTCTCATGAAAACAACCATCCACGCCAGGAGGTATGTTGACATCTTGTGGTTCCCCCTACTTTTTGTGTGTGTATATAAACTCACGCTGCAGCCAAAAGAGGTCATCCACTGAAACCACATCTATTGCACTTGGCTGCCATGACATGTAATGAGTTCAATGACGCAAGCTGGTGAGACCAAATCCGGTTATTCACAACTCTCTCAAAGTTCTATCAGTTGCAGGCGTTCATTAGTCCAACAAATACATAATTGATGCAATCTAAAAAATACATGTGATAATGAATCAAAATGGGCATGAGACACAAAACCATTGAAGTTTGCCAGTGATCCCAATTCTTTGTTTCTGGAACAGCAATTAGCTTGTAAAAAAAAATGAAGTGATCAAGTCTTGCCCAGAAAAAGGTCCAACCACAACAATGCTGCGATGTGAGGACCAGAACTCAGTCAGGCTTTTGAATGCGAAGAAAATTGCTGCGATCAGTACATTTTTCTAATATCATTATTCTCTGTTTTACATATTTGTCAGAGGCAAATAGACTGCCAAACTGTATGTAATGCATTAAGGTTTTTGGCATGTTTTAACTTAATTTGATGTAAGAGCAACCTTAATTGTGAAAATGTAAGGTCTTGTAAACAGTGTCCTCAATTTCTGTTTGTACGAATAGCATATCCACAAGAAAATCCTGAAAAAAAAACTATAAATTATTTTTATTTTATATTTTTTCATTCAGAATATTAAACAATAATAACCCTTTGCACGGTTAGGTGTGAATTCTGCTGAGATTATTTGTCGAAAATGGCTGAATTTCACAGTTAATTGGGCTCCCTAATTGGCACAGGATGTCTAATTCCCTTTGCAGTCAGTGTGCTAAATGGTGAGGCATTCTCAAGCGGGTGCCTTTCCTTTTACCCAAGTAGAGAAGCTCCGTGCACAAGCCAGGCTACACTGTACATTACCCACTCAATGATAGATTCTAAATCTTAATTAGGGAAACTACAAACAAGAAAGCGGGCTTAATGAACTATGTACCTTGTCAAACAGCTGGTTGAATATATTTATAGAGATTAAAATTCAATATAATGATATGCACAATTAACTGCAGACCCCTGTGTAATAAGGGAAGAAGGAGAGAGGAACACAAGGCAGGTGCTGGGGCCACAGACATAATGAAAAACAGCTGCCAACTATGTTTTGTCCCTAGAGTGCAAAAGACACCAGAGGCTGACTTGACCTTACGCAACCTATATACGTTTATTTCCTTTAGCCTGATAAAAGGGCATCAATGCTATGAAAATATTTCTTTAAAGAATTGAAAACCAACTTGTGAAAACAATACTGGAACAAATCTTCTGTAAGTGCTCTGAAGACACAATCATTATAAGGGCAGTCTTTTTCATGACCATCCATCGCTAACTTTTTTGTAAATTGATCAAATGGAATACAGTGAAAAGCGAGAGAAAAAAATTAACCAGAGCCGAAAAGTGCGACTTGGATTTAATATTTTATAATTGCCAAGGGACATTCCGAGATCAATGAATTTTTGCCCGGGACGCACATCAGAAAGAGATGTACTTCAGTCTTTTTAGGGAACATTGGTCTATTTAATTCCAGTGTCTGATGCATGTGAAATATGCATTCCATGGCCTCCTTCTGTTCCCCCAGGCACTGCTACAGGCACACATTACCACTTTTAATGGGCCACCATGAGAAGCGGCAAGTCAGCCAATAACCCATCCCCACTAATGGATCGCCTTGTTTATTCTCTTGCACCATTTTTTTTTTGGAGCATATTTTTACTGTACGGCCTATTCTCCTTGAAAACAAATCAAGCAATGGCATCGAAAACAAATGTATAGGAGGATGTCAATGTAATGTCAGTAATAGTTCATCCATTTAGAACATATCGTTGAGATACTGGTATTGTGGTTAATTAAGAAAGAAAGGCTACTTAATAGCCACACAATAGTGGTATCATGTTTTAGATAATGAACGTGACAAATAACCCTGAAATGCAGTACTAATTGGTAAAAGTAGGCCAAAAAGGAGAAATTAGGCATCTGTACTTATTAAGTGCTAATATTACCTTAATATGTGTCTCATAAATGACCTTCACTAATAAGCAAAAAAAAAAAGTTCCACCTCGGTTTTTGTCTGTATACATTGCTGCATTTTTTTATGCATAGTCTAAGCCATGACAATAAGACCGTCTAACTTTTTTGCCACCTAAAGGTTTGATTATATTTGTGGTGTTTTTTTATATTAATTACATAGAACAACAAAGGTTGTTTTATATAAACTGCTTAATTTTTATGGGTGCAATAATCTCTCTTAATTCTTCAGGAACTCCTACAGATGCACTGTATTATCCCGTGTGCTGCAAAGGTACAATAACTAGTCTGCCATCTCAATACCTACATTTGATTAGGCTCTTACTGAAGAGTGTCCATCTGCAAGCAATATGGTGCCCTTTTTTATCCAAGCTTTTCAATGTGAAGGTCCATGGCCTCTTGAAATTAACCGTCTTGTCCCTCTTTACTCATGCTCTTCACACATGTAGCTATATATCTATCGATATGTATATCACAATATAACACACAACACACACACACACACACACACACACACACACACACACACACACACACACGCACACACACATACAAACGTTTATCACCAGCAGATAAAGTTTTCCTTGTATCTTATTGCTGAATTAAGTACCTTGGTCTACATAGATAAGAGGCTGATAGGAGAAACATCAGAGTATGTATAGGTGAACTGCATGGAGCAGTAAGAAGGCAGCCGCTGACTAAATCTAGAATGTTGAGGCTAGCTCTAATACTTTCATTATATAAAAAAGTCCTGAATCAGATCCTGCCATCAAAAACTCAAATCACCGTTTATGTTGGCATTTCTGCCACCTAGTTACGGTATTTTGCCTACTCCATACATCTCAACCCTTTTTCTGTTTTCCCTCTGCCCCCCTGCCAGCATTTAATGAAAGATCATTTCCACCATTTTCTCTTGTTCCTTTCCCCAGGCTCCAACCTTTAGAGCTGACAATGTAGCTGACAAAAATAATAAAGTCAAGGCGAAACAAACTTTAATAAATAGTAACAAGAAAATCCACAGCTTCCCGGTAATGTCACAATGCGACGCAGCACAAACCAATCATGGCTAATTCTAGCAGCATCACCGGATGCCCTATAAATAACTGCAGTAAGTGACACAAAGACACACAAAGGAGTTCCTGGAGCAAGTCAAAAGGGAGTGAACTGTCTAAGTTCTTCAGGGTCCTACCACTAGAGTTTCACGGGCTTCATCGAGACAATTTCATTAACATGGAGGGTGGCTGTCAAACAGCCATTAAATAAGACAAAAACATTCATATACCCAGGCATCCCAGTTCTTCCAGGAGCCTAACAACTGTAAGGCATTTATCTGCCGATCCCTGAGAGCAATAGAGGCGTGGGAAGAAGAAAGTGGGATTTGAGGATTGTGGTACAGTTAAATTACAGTGCAGCAAAGCACAAGGGCCAGGATGTTAGCTGTCCCCATGTCCCTGGCCAGCAGGCTAGCTGGAGAACCAGCCGTTATCACCCTGTCTCCATGGCACCACCACAGAGAGAAAACTGCAGCAAATTTCATTCTTCAGAAATTTAATTATATCAAGATTAACAAGGGAGGTAATTAATTTCTATAAGATGGGTATCTTTTTAGTGCCTGAGGCTCAACTTTGTTGTCAAAACTGTATATTTAACCATTATTTCAGGGCAAAGTTTTAAAGGCAGAAATGAGCAGGATTGTAGCTTTACCATGAAAATGGAAATAAAGGACATTCTTATCTAAACTATTATTTTACAGTGTTAGCTCAAATCCCCACACTTACGTACACACATATAGTAAAATATGTATTTCAAGAAAAAAAAATCAACTAAACACAAAAGGATTTTCTAAAATAAAACATTTGAAAAACAACAGGTTGCATAGGTCTTGTCATATTGAGACGTAACAACTGAAAAAGCTCCTAGCTTACTCATACCAGTAAGAAGAAGGCAGACAAATTAAATGTCATAAATCGCCTTAGTGACACCAGGTCTGAGGGATTGTCATTGTGGTTGTCCATTTCATACTTGTGTTCCTGTATCAGAAGTTTATGAATGACAAGCTTTATTACAGGACAGTTCCTATGGTTCCTACATGGTCAAAAAGGATTGTCCTGGCTATAAGTGGAGTGTGTCCAGACCCCCATTCAGGGCAGTGAGTCTTTTGCAAAAGCTGCAGGAGGACAGTAGCTGAGTAACAGATAAGCGGAAGCCTACAGTCGTACACCGTCACAGACAGAAACAGCCACCTGCCCCCTTCCACAATTCAGAATGACGGTCCACACAAGCTCTTACATAACCACTAGCATTAGCCCATTTTTACCTTTTACCATTGAAGTTTAGGAATAGTTACATTTTACTGGGAAAGTGAAAACAAGCAAAGTGCACTATATGCTAGACCTCTTAGAATATGGCATAGGGCCAAGAAACTCTGAAGATTGAACTTAATGTCCTCTTTATCCTCGCTGAAAATATATAATACTGCCTTAAGACAAAAGTCAAACTAACATTGCAATCTTTCTGACATTGCCTAACCGATAACAGCCTCTCAGTGCCCCTTTTAATCACGTTTATGTAGCATGTAGAAATAGCTCACGCAGGACACCTCCTCATGCTTCATTATGTCATAACATTAACAATAGAAATTTCAGCTCCTTATTATTAATATATTACTATTATTTCCATGCAATGAGGGGAAGACCAGAATCCTAGCCAATGAGGGGTCAGGTCGGGAGTACAAAAAGGAGCTTCAATACAGCGAAAACTTAGAGACCAACCATCTAAACGTGGCTTACAGGGGAGAGCTGGTGGGCTCATCTCTGGTGCTCCGTGTGAAATCCCACAGGAAAATTATCTGGGCAACTGAGGGAGGGGCGAAAGATGAGGGAGTAGTGCAGCGTGCTTCGTTCCTGCTCCACCAACCAGCCTGCCTGACCAGTCCTCGTTCCACAGGGAGAGCCCTCCCCTCCGGAACCACAATGCTCTCTGTGAGTTTCCTGTTTGTCTGGCTGAAGACCTGGCCGTTTACTCCCAGGCGTGATGTTGGGAGGAACGGAGGAGGAGAAGGAGAAGAGGAAGGATGAGGGAGATGCAGGGGGGGGAGGTCGAGGGGGTGGCAGCAAGGGGAGAAACTGCACACTCCCAAGTTGGGATTGATTTACTTCATTAACCAAGATTACAAGTTTAACTTACAAACCAGAGGTCAAAATTTCTCATTAACAAGGGGACCGTGGAGAACCGCAGGGCTTGGAGACCACTCTTATTACTGACTACACATTTCAATCTGTCTTTGATGTTCCATGTCTGCCTTTCTCCCCCTTTTCCCCTCCTATTTTTTGGCAGAGAGGTTGATTTTAATTGTAGCTATAGAACAGAGCATAGTTTGCCTGTAAGCCAGCCTCCACATCTGTAGTGAGTGCAGCTTTAGTGATTTTGGGTGCAGTCCATAGCCTGGGGCTAATTTTAATGGTTCCCCTTTCATTGGAGGCTCAGATTGTTTTCCACGTGATTCCTGTTAATTTAGCTGGAGGAAAGGGCATCAGTTTTCCTTGTGCTTTTCCCCTCTCGCTCCCCATGCCTCGCGCTCTATTGCCTCACTCCCTCTTTCTGATCTGCACCCTCAAAGTAAGAAGGTGAAATGAATTCAAATGGAAGAGGAGACTGCTCACTACAAAACCTCTCGCCTGACTTTTGCTAGCATTACATCTGGATGAGACAGATAGGAGAACGACAATATGGTTCCTCAAGTCCAGGCAATTGTGTTGACATTGTTGTTTTAAGTGAACACACAAGGCTCTTCCTTTGATGTGATAAATGGAACAACTGCCCGGATGATAACTCTGAGCTTGTAAATGTGTCAAGGATGTTTCTGAGCTCTGACCATGTCTCCTACTGCAGGATATTCACTCGTTATGAGGGATGAGGGCCTTAAATGTTCTTCAACACATGCGTCTCAAACCTTACTTCTTCCTTAATCCTTCAGCTCTTCTCCAATAACTAGAGTTACAGAATGGATGATTCATCAAATTACACAAAATCAATACAGAAGTGATTAAATCCATTAAAAAGGATGGGATCCAAAGAGGAATCAATGACAAATGATGGAGCAGAGCAATAATACGAAAGAAAAATGAGAAAAACAACTTTGAAGTAATCAGGTACCTGGCAAGGTCACTCTGGTGTAAGACAACACTAGACATCCTGCCCCCCACTAACACAATGTTCTTCAATAGTATACTGAAATAAATGTTTCTAATTTTAAGCAGAAGTTTATCTAAAAAGCCGTACAGAACCACTAGTTGAGTTAATGGAAGCCCTGACCCTGGGTGTTTAGGCACCTTGCTCTACCAGTTTAGTTAATCTGAAGGGTGGGGTGGGGTAGGGGGGTGGAGTTAGTGTGCCTAAAGACCCAGGGGTCTGTGCCTTGACCCCCTGCCCGGGCCACAGAGGACCCTCCAGGACCATCCAGCCTGCTAGCAGTCCCCAATTGGCTCCCCACAGCTAATCCGCCCTGCGGAGCCTTGTAAGGCCCCTTTTGTTCCCTTCCGAAGAGCGGATCAAGCAAGAGACCGACTCTCCAGTCTCGACTGGCTATCAGTTTCACTGCCTTTGGCACTCTACAGCCAGGCACAGGCCCAATTCAGCCCAGCCATCATCAAATGAAAAAATATACTGTGTACCAAAACCTTGTCACCTGATTTCTGTCACGGTCCGAACAGGACGGGAGGGTGGTCGACACAGGAAAGAGGGAGGGGAAAGGTAGCGGGGGGTTCAACAGGAGCTCCCTTTGCTAGCCGTAGAGGATCTCGAGAAAGTCATTATCCCTCTCCTAATTTGAGTTTTGGCGCAGCACTGAAGGGCTGCCTTTGTCTGCGATTAATGCAGAAAGCTCAGGATGCGATGTCAGAGGGAAATAATCAGCATGGCCCCTTCATAATGCTGGATGCCTGCGCTCCTGGCCAGGGCCCCAGGCTCATTTCTGTGGAGATGAAATCTATGACAAGCCCCTCAGTGAAGCTGAGAGCAGGCAACAGTCCAGTAACACCCACAGGCCTCCAGGCATCCTGTGACCCCCTTAGAAAAGTCACATTCACTTTGCTCTGGAGAAGGGAAAGAGAACGCCCCCAGCGCTTCCAGCCCATGTGAAATGAAGAAATGTGAGGAGGTGAAAATGAAGTGAAAATAAGTTAAGATTCTTCTCCACCCCCTCGCAATTGCTCAAGAGGAGAGGAGGGTATGACTTCACTTTGTTATGTCCCACTAATTAGGTGTAGACAAGATGTAGAAAAGAAAAATATATATATATTTAAATATGTGTATAAATGTTTATGCTGTGCGACTGTTTTGGAAAGCGTATTGTAAAGCTTTTTTTCCAAACTCACGGACTCACAAAACAATCAGGGTAAAACATAGTGAAAGAGGTTGGCACTGCACTCAAGAACCAGAAGTAATGCTTTTATTTTGTTATTTATGCTTTTTATACTGGGTGCATTACTCTGCTCTTCTGCAACAGATTGCAACTAAGCGAATGATGTGGAGACACAACCCAATAAGCAGGTTATTAAAATGACCAATTGACATTCCAAATTCTGTATTTTTTTTAGAAACATCCTACTCACAGCATTACTCAGACAAACAAAGGGAATTTAAATGTTTCAACATTTCGTAAAAAATTTGGTTTGTACAAGAGAAAATTTAGCTGGTTACAAAAGCTGTGCCTGACTCCACGTTGAAATGCTACATTGGAGAAATGTGATACTGAGGCTAAAACCTCTTCAACAGGAGACAACCATTCTTTTGTAATTCCATAATTCATCTTAATTAAGAACAGACTGGTCTAGTCATATGGGAATAACTCAACATGCTCCGGCCCTGTCAATGTGGATATTAGTTCATGTATCACAGACACATCACTTCCCACCATCTTCCTTTTATTAGCAAACAGAGATTTTAGATTGATGTATATTACGCACACTTCAAAACAATGCTGATGCACAACTGGTTTGCCTTGAAAGCACAGCAGTTACTAAGACCGCAATGATAGTCCAAACAAATTCCCAGGAGGAATAAAAGCAACAAAGTGCCCAGCTCACGAGGCACCTCAACCTCTTTCAGCTCTTTCAGAAAGGTATTAGTTCAACTCACAAACAACTCAACTCACTTTACTAAGCCCTTTACTGCAGCCCACAGCTCTCCTATTGAGAAAACCTTGTCTAAAACATATATTCAGGCCAGAATGCACATAACAAAATGCATTATATGCATTTTGACATACATGGCCATAATTTACGATATGAAAATATTTACAATCACTTAGAGACACACAAGGTATTAATAAAGGCATAAAAAGAGTGGAGTAAACAGGAACTTTCTTACCTCTATCCCTGATGAGGTGGCTCCTGGCGAGCCCATCTTGCGTTTTTTGCGAGGTCCGATAGCTGCTAGAGCTGTCAGGTTGGCGTCTCGTTGCCTCATTTGGGCCTGCTCTTGTTGCTGCATCTAATAGAGAGAAGACAACAGGCCAGATTACGTCAATGGGGACTCATGAGTAAACACAGGAAGGGTCACAGGACATTGGCGTAACACTCAGATTACACTGATGGACTCAGAGGTGGCAGTAAATCAAATGTCAGAAAAAGCCAGGGCCTCGACTGTTCATGCTGACCTCATTTTTGATTCCATGGGCTTTACACGCACATCATATGAAACATATGGTAGTCTTATTCATCATCATTACTGACACTCTAAACTCATGCGTTTTATGTCCTTAGCTCCAGCCCACCTCCTTACCCATCTAAACCCTAAGCAACAAAATGGCAGCAAGCAGTCAGCCATTAGCAGTCTTCGTGTCAGAGTCGAACGTCCCTGGCTGGTCACATGGTTGCATGGGGATTTTTCAGTTAGCGATGTGCAATGAGGAGGCAGTGGTGAGGCGCAGCCCGAGGTAATGCCATGTCTGGCCGTGGGGCCGAGAGGAGCTAGCGTCGCTGGGAGCTGGCCTTTCTACTGGGCAGACGTGTGAGAGCCCTGGGGCACGGCACAGAGGGCGGCGCCAACCCCCCTTCCCCCCCTCTCGCCTGACACACACACCCACGTGCCTATTAACCGCAGTCACAGCACAGAGAAGGCTTGCCCACCAGCCTGCTTGTCCGCCCAATGGGGGAGAGGCCTGGGTCGAAGTGAACAGGGACAATCAATGTGTTCTTTCATGTCTTTTATATTCTTTTATGTTATCTCTCAGCATGTGTTCTCATGTGGGTGCGTGTGCGTTTTGGTGTGTGCATGTGTATTGTCTGATCAGGGGAAATTTCATGTTGCTTTCAGATGGCGCTCTATAAAAGGTTGCTTTGGTGTACAAACCCGATCGAAAATGTGCATGTGGTTGCCTCAGATTTTTCCAAATGCCCCTGGCAAAGAATGCCCTTTAGGGTGTTGCCACATCACATTTAGCATTGTAAAAACCGATGAAAAATTCAAACATGCTGACAACACAAACTAGGGGAAATAATGGCAATAACAACCAACAAGAACCTAGTCCAACTTGCAGAGGGTTTTTCAATTACATGAAAGTTGTCCTTGAGCACAGAGCTTTTCCATTGGGTTGTGTGCAGTGGTCCTGGGAAGAGAAGCAGTTTCAGCGACACTCCTCCAAAATACCCATGAAGCATAATGAGCTGTCAATCAAGGAAGCCCAATGCAAATGAAGGAAGGGAAGAGGAAGGGGTATCAGAGAAGCAGCTGGACCAGCTAGCAGGCTGGACAGGCTCATAGGCAGAGTCCAGATATCAGATGCAGCTGTATCGTTATCAATGTTAACCCTGTTAAGCTTGGCCATAACACACACAGCTCCCCGGGCTTGACCTCAAAGGCTCCTGCTACATGGAGAGCAAAGGGGAAAAGCTAGATCTGCTATCGCACTGATGGCACCAGGATGCCGGCATCTCTGCCTGGCAGTTGGCACCAGGCATGGGCACACAGCCTGAAGCAACTGCCTGCGTTTCAGATTTATGACTGTATGATAAATGCAGACCTCATTTCACCATCTGCAACCCTCTAGTCTGCATTTCCAGTCACTGGAGAGGCTGTTGTGATGCTCCGAGACTGATTTCAATCTGTGCTTCGGGTGTCACAGTAGCAATTCTACCTAAAATGACTGTGGGTCTGGGGTTTTGTTAGGATACCTTTTAGAATGCTGACATGGTTACATAAATCAGAAGCTCCATCTCAAATGAAAATGGAAAAATAAAAACAATCCTGCATTTGCCAAGTTCAATCAATGTCACAACATGAGTGTTTGGTATTCCCAAGTCTCTTAAATACCAGTGCTTCCATTCAGCCAGTATGCCCTTTTGAAGCAGTGAATGAGTCTTGTAAACTAAAATTATTTACAAAGGTCAAGGGAAGTAGAAACATTTCTAAGATGTGATGCAAAATATCAGATAGAATCTCAAATCAATGAATGGCCCAGGGAGTAACCAGACTCTACTGGACAGAGGTCTGGTTGGGTCTTAAGACAGATACAAACATTACTGTCATTGGGATCAAGTTAATTACTTCCACTATCATGAGACTGAGATGGTTCTAATACACAGTGAAAGATACCGGAACAACATACAGGAAAGATGAGCGCAATGAAATAAAACCAAAAATAATAACGAGTTCATCGTGCTCCCAGGATGAAACAATCAAGACGCAGAAGTGTAAGAGAGGAAAAGTGCAAGAGTATTAAGCTGTACCCACAGTGACGAGGATGAATCTCAGAGGCTACGACGGCCAAACTACCCATTCTCAATCAGTGTAGCTCATAACAAAGGACTCAGCCCCATGGCCTGGGGGCATGCTCATGGCGCCCCAGACGCTTACAGACAGATGTCCTTGGTGGAGCGTAACACAACGAGCAGGTCTGACGTCAAGAAAGGTACTGGGGCAAACAGGGGCACATTCTGCCTCTGCTAACCAATTACAACTCAAAATCTGGGGTTGACACAAGATATAAAACACTGGTTCAACCCACGGTGGAACAATTGACACCACACCACATTTTGTATGATAACGGATTGTTGAGATTGCAGTCATTGTTTTGCTGACTATAACAGTACATTGAACTTATGCATGTTGGCAGCCAAAGCTTGTCAAATCTGGTAAAGGTCAATTTCCTAAAAGGGGGGTGGAGACAGGGGGTCTTTGTCTATTTAAGGAACCTCAACCCCCCAACCTTGAGATGTTCCTAGTGGGAATGGCTAGGTAGAATTTTGGCAACAGTGGGAACCGATTGAGTTCAAATTGGAACTGACCACAGACTTTCAGCCACATAGTGTGCTTGCTTCCTATGCAGCTAATCCATGCATTTCATCCCCGGACACCCACATAGCCAAAAAGATGTGAACATCTGTGAGCTGCAAGGCCTTCCTTATCTGAAATGCCTTGAAGTTAGCTGGAGGACTGGAGGCTGGAAAGCCCATCTTATCTCCATTCTCATCTGCACATAGCACACCCAGAGTGACTGGAGAAGTCTGTTATTCCTTACCATGTTGAGCCCTGTACCACTGGCATAGAGAAGCTTCAGCTATCCACCAAATAACATACTTGATGATAAAATTAGCAAAAAAATAAATGGATTAATACATTATTGTAATTTTTGGGTCATTCTCAAGACAATTTGGGACTCTCAACACGCCAGAGGTCATTGTTGTGGAGTATAAGAAGTAAATCTGTTTTCAGTCATACATGTTACCAATAGAAATAAAACACAGTCTTTACAGCCTTGGCTTAGTGTGTCTTATTTTCTCCAAAGTAGAATACGTCGGAACTGTTCTCAGAGCCAGCAACCAATTATTTAGAGCTTTCAGCTCTCCCTGGGGCTGAGGTCATTATGTGAGTGCCACAATCATGACCCTTCGGTTCGTATTAATTTGCAACTTATTTGCAGAAATTAAAGCATGCAAAATTACTGAGTCAGTCCGTACATAAAATGTGTAATGTCTGAATTGGATATGTATAAAGTACTCAAGGTCTATGGACAAAGCTACTATTTTCATTTTCTAAAATAACATTTGTAGAATTTCAAGTTTATTAGAAAAGACTCGCTGCTAAGCTTATTTAGAAGGCATTGCATTGGGTACCAGAAAAGCGGAGATCATTAAAAATAATGCTTATCTTGGGGAAAATATTCTACATCAAATGTTCTTTTAGCTTTGTCTCCTTCTTTGCTACCATGCATCGGCTAGCAGTCTTCTCTTTCTCTCTCTCTCGCTCTCTCTCACTCTCTCTCTTTCTCTTTTCCTTAACAGTTAGATTCACTGCTCGTCACCTTCTATTGATCACGTCTCATTTGCATCTAGGGAAAGATGTGAACTCAGATATTCACACTCCAAGAGGACGATCTCAATGATTTATTCATTTCCAAATCAAAAAAAGTGGAAGGTAGATGAGAAGAGAATCTTCACAGGCAGCGGGCGACTGCAGGCTCTGAGGCTGGGCTCCTCTTTCACACTGCCTTCAGGCAAGTGGTGTGCAAGTCCTTCTAATTAACAAGGTGAATCATGCTGCCGCTCTCTAATTAGCCAACATGACAATCTAATGGAAACATGCGGGCAGAGCTGGCACACTTAGAATCACCTCACAAAGAGCCCCCTTTACCCTTCCTCCACCATGACTCTCTATACAAAGGAGTTTTGAAAGTAAAGGGGCAGGCCGATGCAGGAGACCGGTGTGCACATGTCTGTTGCGTGAGGTCAGAGAGGGGGAAAGAGTGAGCGGTCTGCCACGCCGGTCAGGGTTTTAAGGCTCTCCTTTCCACGTGGTGTTTGTTCCCTAATTGAAACGCGTCCTCTCTACTGCCTCCCTCTCACTGGTATCCCAGGCAGGGGGACTGGCTGGCACCTCGCCACGAGCGTAGCTCAGCCTATCCAATTCCCCTGTCGCAGGAGTCCCAAGGAGTGCTACGGCGCACAAAGAGAAAGTGGTCCTACAGGCTTGTTCACAAAGAAGACGAGCCGCTATCTCCCTCTGAGGGCAAATCTCCTTTTTTGTTGTTTTCCTTCTCATTACAGCACTTTGTAATATTCGAAAACACACAGGAACACCAAAGGTATTTTTAAAAGCCCGCTCCTTTTTTCTTATTATATGTCTGGAGGAAAAATAACTGCGAAAAGTTGAAACTACCAACAACAAAGGAACAAATAAAAATAGTAAGAGAATGGACTAACTAGTAGCCACTGCATATTAAGAATTATAAAACAGATACTTTATTAAGCGATTATTTAATTAACTTTACAACCCACAGATTGTTCTATTTCATATAATACTTCCAATGACATATTGGATATCAGATATTAACAGACAATTGGAATAATGAACATCCTGTTATGGTTGCACTTATTTTAACCAAACATAAATTATACATCTCGAGTTTAAACACGTCGAAAATTCTGAGAGCCCACAGGCGATGATGACCAGAGATGGAGGGGTGACATGACTTGGGACAAAGGAAATGGAATGCTAATTTCTCATTGAAAAGTCATTCAGGGAGGGAGAACCAAAAAGAGCGAAAGAAATTGTGTACAAGAGATATATTTAGACAGGGCAGTTTGGCAGTCTTTGGCCCTGAGCAAGCCTAACGGGAGTGTCTCTCTATGCAAAATGGTTTGTGGAGGCCAGAGGAGGAGAGCCTGTGAACTACAGACGTATCAGTCCTAATAAAAGCAATGGAGTGGTGCATCGGCTTCTGATTAAACAGGAGAACAGGAGGGTATGTTCTGTATCAGGGTGTAAAGGTCTCGATAAGTAGTGTGCGCGGGCGGATTGCAATCTCGATGTGACCGGGTCACCTATGGAGAATACTGAGCCAATTACTGTATAAACCTTGCATTCTGGAACATAACAGATAAAATAACAGAAAAATATATATAAATAATAAAACATTCTACATACTTTGCTAATGCTTAAGAAATTATGTTTTACCTGATTATAAATGCAATAGGAAAACGTTCAAGAGACCAACTATTTTTGAATATGTGTCAGACAAATATTACTTTAAAACAATGCATATTGAAATGTTTGTGCATCTAGCTTGGACATAAACACCTCGGTCTTTAATTGGAGGCACACAAGGTTCAGAGTTAAGAAAGGGCAGAATTCCTTGCAGTGAGGTTCAAGACATTTTGTGCAATCTTGGTGTGCAAACGAGGCACCAAAAACCTCAGAACGCCTGAGGAAGAAAAATATTTGAGGAAAATTATTCTAACAAAAAGCTGAGAGATTCCCATTGGACAGCTCTCACTTTCATACAAGTCTGGAATCTCTCTAAGCAAAAGTGGAGCATTGCTGCAAGGACACAGATCCGGCATGATAGGAAAGAAAGAGAGAGAGAGAGAGAGAGAGAGAGAGAGAGAGAGAGAGAGAGAGAGAGAGAGAGAGAGACAGGGAGGGAGAGAGAGAGGGAGAGAGAGAGAGACACACACACACATCTACCCCCCACCACCACTCACCCTCTGGCAGGTTCTGGCCCTGCTCATGGTGGGGGTGTCAGCCTGGAGAAGACTGTGTTACACTAATGTTGGAGAAGAGGGTCAGGCCCACTACCAAACTTACATTTATAATAGGATCACACCTAAGATTTTACTCTACAACACCAAGCTGTACATCCTAATGAAACAAATATTTAACTGTGCGACAGCTTGAATGCATCATGTTAAGTACACTGTTCAAAAACAAAATGCATACGGTAAAGGTGAAACACAGAAAGTAAAAGTTTTGCACATTTTTGAAGTTGCCTTTGTTATTTCATATCCTACCATTAACACGCTGCAAGATATTCTAACTAGTTCAATGGTCTTAGCATTTATTTTAGTCAGGTTTCTGAATTACAGCCGTACCTTATCATATGCTGTTTGATAAATAATTGGTATTTTCCAATATCACAAGTTTGATAAATTATTAATAATTTCAACAAACTATGGTATGAGGTGGTAGCCTGGAACATTAGTGACCTGTCTTTACAAGCCATCTTAATAACGTGGAATTATTTAATTAAATAATCATATCTTTTAAATTTCCTTTCCTCTGACCAACAGCTGTCCAACTTCTCCAAACATATGATGGGTCTCTCGCATCTTAGAACCGTAAGACTCCTTAGGGGCCCTCGACTTTAGAGGGAGAATGGAACTCTCCTCTCCTCTCGTCTGTCCAGTGGTGCCTGCAGACGAGGGCCGTGATGATGAATCTTTGGCCGCAGTGTGTCTGTGTGTCTGACACCGTGATGTATCTCTGCTGGGCCTCTCTCTATCTTTGCTGAGAGGAGCCCGTGATTAGACACTGCATGGCCTTCTACACTGGAGGAGTGCGCAGAAACAACAACACACAGGGAAAGGCTACACGTTTTGCCCATTGATTTTCACTGGGGGCATTTCTGAAATAGCCCACCTGACCTTTCGGGCAAATGTTAGCAAACAGAGGAAACAGAGGCGCTCCACCAGTTTGGCTATTTGCCTTGTGCTGTTATCTGACTGGGAGGTAGCGAGCAGGGCCGTGCAACGGGTTAGGTTAAGCTGGGCCAAAAAAGGCCACAACTCTATCACAATACTAACTTCCCTTCTAAAAGCAGACCGATTATCAATTTCCTAGTAGGCTCTCATAAAGGGACCGACAGTGCACGCAGGCTTTTTTCTCAAGTAAAACACGACAGAACCTTGCTTTGCAAACAAATCATGTGCCAACTCAATTTAAGCACAGCACTTCGTTAAAGTATGTACCACAGTGTCATTCCATCTTTCAAAATGATTTTTGGGAGCGGACATAAAAAGAGGCTGGCGTCTCCACCCGTCGCCTAGAAGAGGAGCTCAGGCTCATTATCCTGATGAAATTTGCGCAGATGTGTGAGCTGCCGACAGACTCTGCAGTGACACAAACAGCCAGCACTGTCCCCTTGAGCCAGTCAGGTGATGAAAACCAGAGAGGCACAAGGCTGAGAAACGACGGCCATTAAGCAAAAAAAGAAAGAGCAGAAGCGGAGAGGGGGGGAAAGGCTCCCTGTCCCTGTTGCGCAGAACATTACATAAAGTAACAATTTCAGACCCCCTTTTTAAAATTCCAAATGAAAATGAGAATGTGCGCGTGCGGCGCTTCTCAGGAGCTAATCTGGCCGTATCCAGATGACGAGCGGCCTGCCACTTAACGGGGAGGAGATCCACTTTGATCACAGGGCCCCGGGCAAACCTATCGCACAGCCTATTACACTGCCTCATTTGCATATGCAGGGCTTATGGGGAGACTGCGATCTAGTCTGAGGGGTTTCTAAACTGGCAGGACTCACTGTGCTGGGAGATCTCGCTGTTTGGGGAGAAGAGTGGAAACAAGCAGTAACTCTGTGGTGCTAAAGTTCTCACTTCAATACAACAGGTGAACGACACTTATTTACAGTCTGGCTTTACTGTGAACGGCTTCATAACATTTTCTTGATCCTTAGGGAGCAGCCACATTCAGAAAGCCTGACAAAAGTTATCATCTATAACTGGGGTAAACAAGAAATATGCAGCAACGTAACTTTTAGCCCAACAAAAATAAATTGTATAAACATAGTTAACCAACCAATAAAAGGAGGCTGGTCTACTTTCAAGCTCCGCTGGGGATTCACATGCAGCTGCAATGTTCCGTGTGTTTAAACTAAGGAAACAAAAAAAGATCTCCTTTACACAAACAGGAGCGGCATCCTATTTAATTTTAAAAAGTTCAAATGCTACTCGTATGGGAACAAAGTGAGTACAAATATTATTTAGCTCATTGTGGATGAAGTGAAAAAATGTGTTTGAGTCCTTTTGAATGCAAATGTTGGGTACAGAAAGTGATACAGTGCATCTTAAACTCCTATTCACCATACTTCAATAGGCTTTGCAAATCTTACCCTGTACGAACGTTGAGCACAATGAACGGTTACACATTTTTTAACTAGAGCAAGGAGAGGAGGAGGAAGATCTCTTTGGTGTGCAGAAATCACTTTCCAAATGCGGACATCAATCAGCGCAAATAATTTCTCCAACTTTTTAAGTCAGACTTTAAATGGCATTACATATGTACCGGGGCATGAAAAATTAATACGCTCAAGTCTTGAAAATGTCAAGGGTAATGATCTCCACAGCGCTTACCTCCTTGGCTTTCTGTTTCAGCCGGGCCTGCTCTGGGTCCTCTTGCCTGGAGCGACTCTGCAGAGTTAAGGGGGAAAAAACACAGGTTAACAGCTGGTTTAAGGACCCCCTCATCTGTTGCAGCCGGCACCGAAATAGTACAAAATGAGAACAGGATACAAGGTGTCAAGGACATCGTATTTGAATTCATAGAAGTGCAATTGAGCGCCCTGGGGGCCAGTGCCCTTTAAACCTGCTCCAAATCCAGCCGTAAATAAGCTGCTGGAGGCAGAGAACAATCAAAGAAGGTCATTAAAAATTTCGTACACAAAGACAGCACACAGGGCATGGGTGTTGCTGGGACCAGAAAGACACCAGGCAGATTATTAGTGAGTATGATCAGGGGACATGTACCTCATCCTGGCTATCCTTAACCATGTGGCTACAGCATTAACAGAAATCAGCCTGCTGTAATGTTACTTTATCACACACACAAAAATTACGTAATGCCTTAATTGTTTAAAAGCTTAATGAGTCCACCTCTGCGTAGTGGGTCTCGAGATAAGAATGTGGCATGCTTACTTGGATACATACATTAATAAACTGAAGAAGACACCTGATCAATTAAATGGTCTTTCACAAAAGCAACATCAAAGCACTCGAGTAATGCATTTGCACAACTGGTAGTTTCCATAAACTCAATTACTGTATATATTCAGTTTTTCTGCTATAAGAAACCAAACAGTAGTAGTTCTCAGTGCTCCAAAGAGAGACTGCCCAGTCTGGCCTCCCTCCTTTTCTCACAATCTCACGAGCAGAGCCAGTTGTCCTGCCCTACCGCTTGCTAATTGGTTTTAAATATATCAGGCGGTACTGGTCGGTATCTCAACTAAGACTAATGCATTTGCCCTCCAGTCAGCTGCAGCATCCCTCAAGACTTGAGTCATATTTTAAATGGTCTGTGGAGGAGGGATTATTTTAGGAGGCTCTTATTTAAGAGGTCAAATTAGTGAGGGCCCCAGCAGAAGAAAGCGGGGGGCACAGATGGACTGTTTACAAAGGGCAGCGGTGCCACTGGCATGCTTTACATCTCCTTTGTTGGCTGTCCTGGTTTCATCCCATACTAGGAGGAACAGGAAGGGATATATACTGCATGGTTATAGTCACACTTAAGTATGAATATAATCAACCCTATTAAAAAGAGGTTGAGCTGCAGAGGGTAGCATTCTTCACTTGAAAACCAAACAGAAGGCGACCCGTTGGGTAAAACAGAATTGTTGGCCAGGGAGTAGTTCCTAGACTATAAAGGCAGAGATGTCAGTATTTACGTAGTTAGTGCCCATGATTATAATATCTGGCAAGGTCTTTTGCAATATGGAGCGTAACAGTGGAACGAACTTCGGTTCTATTTGAACGTCATAAAATGTATATACTTTTACTGTAGTCCTTCACTGCTGGGAACTGGGCAAATTAATTCACAACTAATACATATAAAATATTCTGAATTTAATACAACTCTTAAGAATATAATCTATTTAGTAATATGTCTATTAACTAAATGCTTTACTCCTATGGAGTATCGTGCAAAAAGTAGAATAGTGTGCCGTGATGTGCAACCGAAAACTCAAACATGTTGGATAGCTTTGACAAGTACTGTTCTCTGCACTTGCTCCCTACTGCAGCTGGTCCTTCGACGGCCTCTCAGCAGTTGGGGAAGCCGGGTCTGGTTGTGATGAACGAGTTTAAAGAGCAGCAGGGGAGAGGATGGAGTTATACGACGATTCCTCTTCTTGTTGTGTGCTAAGGGACAATGAGAGGACAAAAGAGCCCCAGAGCGAGGGGCCAGAAGGACGCAGGGAGGTCACTCCATCCACTGATGTCACTGTCTAATTCATCTGTCAGGGCTAGCACAGGAGCAATGGACACACTGGCCAGCACACGCACTCGCGGACACATACCCCTACCAACACCGACATTTACACACACACACACACTACACTGATTACACTCTGGGACAAGCAGGGATTTTAATTTGTACTTTTTACATTTTGCATGTGATGAAAACTCGAACTTACTTTAGCCGCTTTCAAGAGAATCTCTCTCTCTTGCTCATCCTTCCTCTGCTTCTCGATTCTCTCCAGCTGCTCGAAGAATCGGAGCTGTGACCGCACATCAGCAGACTGCTCACACCACTCCTCATCCTGTGGTGATCGGAATAGAGCGCGAGAGAGTAAAAGAGAGAGAAAGCGAAGAACATCTGAGCAGAAGTTGAGCAAAGGGGGGTAGAAAAAGTGATGTACCAAAGCAACCCTTAGAAACCTCACATCAACCACAATTTAGATAAACATAATGCAACTTTAGACACACCTCAACTCAACCACCAGTTTGGAGAACAAATCACAAGTTTTCTTTGTTTACATGTGTCGCTTGTCTTTGCATTAAGTGTGTCGCCTCACACCAGGGAATGGGAAGACAAGTTCAGGGGAAAACAAAGTTTGTGGGTCATCAAAAAGTTAATATGATAATTGTTTATTTCACTTCAGAGCAGGAATCTGCGTGTCTGTCAAGCAGCTCTGATCTCCTCCCCACCTCCTCTCCATCACTTTCTCTCTCTCCTCGCCGTGTCTGGATGTGGCGACGTGAGGAGCTTGGTGGCACAGAGCAGGGAGAGAGACATCAGAGGGCTCGTCACCAGTGTGCCTCTCTCATCCTCCCTCCCTCCTTTGTTCTGAGCTGAGCCTGCACTCCTCCGGAGCTCAGTCGAGCCGCGCGCTTTCAGGCCGCCTGGCTTTTTCGCTGATGTCAACAGAGTGGCTTCACAGAGACAGGGCTTCACGCTTCTAACACGCCTCATTTACAAACCGCAAAAAAGGCAAAACAAGACAGGGACAGCTGTAGCACCGCTCCTCTCCCCTGTCTCTCCACCAGCGAGAACAGCTTTTCAAAGTTCCCACATTTCTCTGGTGCTTGCTTTCTTTAAGGGAGCGCATGGTTGATGTCATACTTTAATATACACCAATTAAATGTGGGTACATTGCCATATTCAAGACTAACAGTTGAAGTCACCAATAACAACATTAGTCCATCTGTGTATGCAGACTGGAATACGCAATAAAAACAACTTTTTACATAGACTGCAGAAATTTTGCTTCTCGTTTATAAACTTATTGGTAAAAGTTAAAAAAGTATATACCTGCTCACCAGGAACTGTTTGTTTCTGTGTGCCTGTATGTGTGTGTTTTCATGTATCTGTGTATATGTACAGTTTGATTGCCTGCGCATGTTATCATACTTACTCTAAAGGGGTCCAGTCTGTGCTGTGCAATACTGGACACCTTCTCCAGCACCGTTCGAAGACGATATTGTGTGGCGTGGGAGATGAAAGTTACAGCTTCCACTGGTACTTCAGACACGCCAAACTTCTTTGCTGTGAGGGCAAAAACGCAGTTTACAAAGTTATCTAAAGCTGTACTGCGTAAACTTCTGAAAATGCTACAGCTATAGAAGCTGTTTAATAGTGTGATTTTCAGACAATTGCATGGTCCTACAATGGCTACCTTAATGTAATACTTTAAAAGATAATTTAGTTTCCTTGAAGCGAAAGTGTTCTGAAGTAATAATAGGCAGAACAGAATTTGGTAGGTTAGAATCAGTGTCTCTTTTTTACGCCCATTTAATATGCCATTAACATAATTTTCTCTCTGGCACCCTTTTAAGTAAACCCTACCAATTATTAAAATCAGCCGTACAATACATATAGTTTTCACCATTTAACATCTTGAAAGAATTGAGATACGGATATGCCAGATAATTAGTGTGAAAATACAAAAACATGACTCCGGGTTTAAAGCAATGTCAAAAGGTAAAATAGTAAAATACTCCCATTTCCTGAAAAATAAGAACATAAATATTTTAGAAAAACCTAAGGGATGAAGCAAAGCAAGCCGAATCTCTACAAGAAAAACATTTCTCAGTTGTGGGTACTGATGCAAGTGGCCAAGGAGGGTTATGCCCTAATATGCTACAGAAATATATATTACCTGCTTCCCTCTATCAAAGCTGTATCTACAATGGCATTCCCTCTGAATAAGGCAAGTTAACTTGCTGCACGTTACACATGTCTCCGTGGAATTGTGTATGTCTCTGCAGAATTAGACCACTGAGGTACCAGTGCACTATCATTTACTTTGAGAGGCTATTCTGGAGAGCCCATGCTGTGCCTGTGTTCTAGGCCCTGGCATTCAGGAGGGAGTTGCTGTTTGCCGTTTTCACAAAGGAAACTGCCCCCAGGCTCAAGGACAAGCCTAAAGAACTACGAGGGGAGCGCAAGGAGGAGAGAGGGAAGGAGGCAGAGGAAGTGGAGGAAGGTTGGGGGGGGTAGCAAGGATAAGGGTCTTAGCGAGAAGGAGAAATAGGACAAAGTCAGGGAGACAGAAAGACAATAGAAGGAGTGGTCTTGCTGAGAACGTTCTTAAAGACCTAGTCAAAAGAAAGGAGGGTGGCTAAGCAGACTAGTCCTGTCAATAAGAAAGCAGAGTGTCTGACCAGACTAGCCTTGTCCAGAAGGGGCAGTATAAACTGTAGAAAGTGGTGAGTCGAGGTATTGGGCTGTGTATGGTGTAAAGAAGATAAGCTCTAACCTCTCTGATTGAACCGAGCTGGCAGGCCAGAGAGCCTCCCTTGGTCTACTGTCAGCCGAGAGCCTAGCGAGGCTAATCACTGACACAACAATGCCGCCCAAGTGCCACTCCCCCAGCAGGGGGCGCCCTGGCCTCCCGCCCGCTCCACAATCTCCTAAGAGGAAGATTTAATTTTTTAACTGAGGAAACTCCCCCTAAGGCGACGGGACGGCAACCACACCAAGGTACCATGTAACAACATATTACCCCTAACGCCCGTTGCCACACCAAGGAAACCTAAATGATGTAAAACAAGAGAGCAAAAAGCTTCCGGGTGTGTTGAATTCTATGGTGTATTTTTGTGATACGGCGTGCATAAGATACTTGATAAAGACAGGTGTTTACAGTAATACACAGAGCAACAACAGACCACCATAGACAAAACAAAGTGTCATTAATTGTTGAAGCACTGTGGAACATCTGAAATAGCCAGTAGAGACACACATCAAGAGAGTAAGACTCTTAGACATATTTTTAAAAAGGAGTAGAGACCATGAGTTCTACCACCTTTGATTCACAAACACAACCACCCTTGATTCACAAACACAACCAGAATGCAACCAGAATATGGGCTTCGTTGAAAAGAAATACGAATAAAATCTTGCAGCTACATCTTGCCGCACCCGAATCTGACTTCAGTCCACAGGACAATCTGACAAGCAGCCTTCAAAAGAAAGCCCTATAAAGTATTTATTTCTGTGCCCGGGGTCTTGTAAGTTCAGACAGCCACTGAAGAATTCATTAAAGGAGGTGAAAGAACTGTTAAGTGTGCTAAATTTAAACTGAGGGCGAAAAAGGACTGGCCTCGCCTGCAACATAACGGGAAGTACATCCATCTGTCTTTAGTGATGACACTACAAATGCAGGAACAACAACAACGGGGCAAACACAAAAAGCCAACAGACACAATTTCATCACTTGAACATGCTCGCTTGCGTTCCCCAATACCAACGGTTTGATGGAGGAGAGTCACATTTCTTCTATTCTAGGGAACAATGCCCTTTTTTAAATAAAAAGATAAATATGACCGAATCGTATTCTGTTGGGACTGTGTTTGTTTTACCGGTTTCCAAGATGCGTCGGTGGAGCAGGTGGGGATGGAGAAAGGCCTCGTCCTTACAGGAGCGGATGTGCGTGCCCACCAGCTCTGAATTAGTGGCCAGGATTCGAGCACTCTCCTCGTTCAGGTTCACCCCGGCCATGGAGGCTACGTCGTTGATGTCGTCATCGTCCCTGTATCACAGCACACCGACAGTGTCATTGAAAAGCTTGACGGATGCTGGTTTACATAATTAGAAGGACCCATACTCCTGTAACATATATTTGAAAAGGTTTTATAAAGAGGATATCAGAAACTAAATCCATCAAACTAAAGTAGTTTTTCACACTGACACTATACCAGAACTCATTTATATTCTATAACACAGCACCTCACAAATTGGTGCATGTATTGGTAATAATGATACGGTATTTGCATGAGTTCTGGGTATCCTTGAGTCAGCACATAGTGGAGCTGGAAGATGAGGTGTGTTTGGATGGAGGCTAGCTGTGTAAAGATGCTCTGGAGGATTGCAGCTGCTTGTGATGTATCTGGCTAATACTAATATCAACAAACTCTGTTTACAGACCACTATGCTGAACTCAGCAATACAAGCTTCAGAATTACATAACTATCTCTTTCAATCTAAAGATTTACTTTTTTCTTATAAGAAAAAGATTTTCTTTTTACACATCTGTACACTTATCCAAGGCTGATAATCTATTCCTTAATATACCCTCCCAAAATAATATAAGCCTTCTGAGAAAGTTGAAATTACCAAAAATGGCCGCTACTAATGCATTTTTTCTTTATATGAAAATTTAATTTGAAATGTGATCGGTATTGTCATAGTATAGTTTATTTGAAAACAATTGATATTTTGTACGTATCTTTTGGTTTTAGAATCGGTGTTATCTAATCTAAAGATGCGTTGCAGGGACAGCATCCCATAATTATATTGTGGAATCCCAATGATAACACGCTCATTTGTTAGGTCTAAATGCTGGAAGTAGCTGCAAGTGCCCGGGGCAGGAGGTGGACTCTCCTAAGAGGCACTGACAGAGGCTACAGAGAGCCACCGCCATCGCACAGGGCAGCCACACGGCCCCCTCCCTGGGTCCACCCCAGCCACTCAGGTTCACGCTAGCGCCGCTGGTTCTGACAGAGGTTAGCTCTGGCTCGGGGGACGTGTGGCACACGCCCTGGTGTGGGCACATACCAGAGACGCTCCCCACTGTGGCCTCCCTGGTCCTGGCTAAGGCCACGGAGCCCCTATATGAAACCTGACACCACGGCGGGAGGTTGACAAAGACGATTAGAGAGGCTCCGAGCGCAACGGATAACGTTCCTCAATCCTCCTCTCGACTTGTCCGGCCCCTAATCTAATTATGCCTCCATGTGGAGAACCTACCCAACAACACCTCTGTGAATGCATAGGACTTAACAGCCCCTCCTCTTGTTACTGTCCATCTTTATCATTTTCATTAACAACAATAGCATCATCTTCATCAACATAATTTTCAGCCCCTGGACAACTTCACTGTTACCTAACCATGGGGAATATTGTTTAACCCTGTTTACCACAGAGCTTTATACGTAAAAACGTATAGACAAAACATGGCTGGTATACAAAGACATACGGATTATTACAAATAATGAATTTGTTTGTTAATCGGTTGACATCTATGGTTGAGATATAGACAGGGCTCAGCGGAAATGAAAATGCTAAACACATGTCTGACATTAAAAAGAGGCAATGAGATATGGAATGCTAAATATTCTAGCATATACCTGGGTGTTAATAAAAGCGAGATGTAATTAGCTTCCATGCCGGTGGAAGAGAAGCCTCTCAATGATTGGTTTAGTTTTGCTGGGGGACATGCTGCCTGGAGCTACGAGAATACATATGCATGTACTTTCCATATCGAGCTGGCATTCGAGCAAGGGCACGCCATAGGTGGTGAGCGGATATTGCGCTACCATTCAGAAGACGTGTGGATGGATGCGGGCAAAGTGGGGGCTCTGATTCCGATCACTCCCCCCGGACAGAGACCCTTGTGGCCAGGGAAGGGTCGCCCAGCAAGCACCCTGAAAAGCATCTACTCCATGCTGTCCGATGCTAACAGCAAAAGAGACTTGGACTACAAGAGATCCACTACACAAGAGGCACTGGCCTGAGCGGGTGGTTCATGGGGATGTTCTTTTTAAGCTAGAGTATTTGTGTTATGTGTGTGTGTTTGTGTGTGTGTGTGTGTGTGTGTGTGTGTGTGTGTGTGTGTGTGTGTGTGTGTGTGTGTGTGTGTGTGTGTGTGTGTGTGTGTGTCCAGGACGCCCCAGACGTGTAAGGAGAGGCTGGATTTCAGAGGATCAGGCTGAGCTCGGGGCCAGCAGTGCGCTGAGGGGCTGTGGCTGCCTTGTTGGTGATTAAAGCGGATGTTTGCTGTTTACACAAAAGAGAGAGGCAGAGGAGGGACATGGAGACAGCTGCTTTCACTCAGTACTCTAAACCATACGCACGCACACACGCACACACGCACACACACACACACACACACACACACACACACACACACACACACACACACACACACAGCTGTGGGTTCACCGGGATCCCCACAAGCTGTGCAGTGTGAGAGTGGTGCAGGCAGCTGGACTACTGGGACCCATGGCTGAGTGCTGTAGTGTACCAGCCACCCAGGTCAGACTCACACTATAAATGAACACACCACAGATGGGTGAGCTTCTCATTAAGTCATTGAGCACTTGTTACGATTAACAGCTAATTCTAGAGAGGGAAAGGAGTAAACGTCTTCACTGTTTCACAGATGTGTCGCTGTTTTTCGGGAGGGGAGAGACTGCTTTCTCCATTGGCCGTGCATTGTTCAGCATCCAGGCAGCCCTAGCGGGCTTAACACTAGACTCCACCTTGCAGCAAGGGACTCTAATTCAACATGCTGGGACAGTACGTGTACACGGTAATCAGTCTAGATGCGAAGGCAGTGAACACAAGCAAACGTAGACCTCGTGTGTTGGACAACTTTGAATTAAGAACGGCCCTTTTTACGTCGCCCCACCAGTCAGAGGAGACACATAGGGGTAGCATGTATGCCTTTTACAAAACGTTATTCCAACCTACTAAGCTTGAAAAACTGAAGTGGATGTCTGTTGACGGAGTTGGGCCCAGGCCAATGTGCCTGTGTGGAGGCAGGGACACAGCAAGCACCGGAGGGAAAAGGTCGTCAGTAACAAGCAGGCCTGACAGCTTAATTACCAACGCCACTAAAGATTTATTGGTTTATCAATCAGGACCCGGGGCTCTGACTTTCCCCTCAGGAGAAGAGGCCATTACCACGAACCCGCTGGCCCATGTGACCCAGCCTCTATTGGGCCAGACATGGCCCCGGCAGAGCCTCCCTCCCTAAACACACACATTGACACGTACATTCACACACCCATCTATAGATTATGAATTCAAACAAGGAGGATATAAAGTTGTATTATTATTAGACACAGTGAGGCAAAGTATCTTGGGTGGAAGAAAACAGTCATCTGTACTTTACCAAAACTGGAATATGACAAACTCTTCGCACTTAAGGTCTCATCATCATATAGTGATGAGTCACCTTTTCAAGGATATTAATTGATCGCGTGTAACATGAGACGATCCATTAGTTTGGAGTTTCTTAATCCGTTTGTTGGATATGAATGAGAACGAGCACCAGCCATTTAGACAGCGGGGCCAAAACTGGCTTAGCTGTGAGTGTAGCCTATAGTCACGAGGGCCATCTCAGTGAAATGGTGCCCTCTTGTGCTGGTTGTGCGGAACAGGTCTGATTCGCCCTGCACTGTCCCCCCACTCAAGAGTGGTGGTGTTCTGTACCTGAAAGAACCGCCTCCGGGATCGTTGAGCTTGTTTTTCTGATTTCCCGAGACCTGAGCAGCCAGGCCCACGGGACTCTTGCCAGCTTGGATCGCGGCTCCCTTCCCCACAGAGCCTGTGAAGTAACAAGGAGTAAAAACACACAGACACGCACCACAGTAATATCATCAGGAGCTGTCCCCTCATATCTGCATCTGGCATCCTGCTGTCTGAAGACTACCTTTAACCATGTCTGTCACACTGGGCAGAGGCAGCCGCTCGCCCAGGTTTGTATAGAAAACTTCATTCTGTCAATATCACTGCAGTTCACCGGCTCTCCTTAGACACCTAAACCGCATTCTGCTCCGAGACACATTTCCGGAGAGGCACAGGGACTGCCAGAGTGAATTTAAACTTGATTTTAACAGGCATGCTCTTTGCCAAAAGGCACCAAGTATTTTTAGAACTTTCCCCGCATTCCAATTTATGAGCATAGAACAACCTACAGATCTTTCACTGCAGGCAATCTGAGAAAGGGGCAGATCGAATTTGTATGACCCTCTGATACACACCCAACACACACACACGCACACACACAGACACCCACACACACACACACACACACCTGGGAGAATGTACACAGTTCTCGCAGAGGAGCAGAATGCCAGGATGGTGTTTGAGTGATATTTGTGGACTTCTGTGGGTTGAGTGTTTGGGAATCGGAGTGAGTAGGAACCAGTGTAAATGTTTGAGAAGGCATTAACTGGCTGCGGCATGACAGAAAACACCTGTTCTCAGGCTCTCTCCTGGAGGCTCACGTATCCGGCTGTCCGTTTACTGAGATGGAGATTTACTGAGGAAGGCGGTTTATATACAGAAAGCCACCTATAGCCTGCCACGGTAAAGCCTTTATAGGGATGCTTACCTGGGGTTCGTAGAGTCTGTGTGATGACAATGGGCATACGGATGTGGCCACTGGCAGTGGCAGCTCTTTTGATACCCTAAAGAAAGACAGAAAAGGCAACAGAGTTAGAGAACTTAAAGAAAGAGGGTTTAAGAACTACAATACAAAATTTACTTTTTTTTTATTACAGATCCCAAAAAAATATTCTACTGATTTATTCAATGTGTATGGATTTGAAAAATGAAAGCCTCATACTAGTTGTATGCCTTTGAGCAAGACAGGTAACGGGGTAAAGTACACAAATTCATTCATTCTCACAGTGTGCCTGTAAGTGTGCATGCAACTGAGCAAACGTGTGTGCTGTGCTATGAGTTCCATGAGACAAAGGGACGTATGGAACTGAGCGAAGAGGCACGGGAGGAGGGGAGAGAGGGAGGGGGGCTCCACTAATAGAGACACTTCCTTCCTAGCATGCAGCCGTAGGCAGGGCCTTAGGCTCCGCCATCCATTCCCAGCAGTTTGCTTCTCGCTGCATATTTTTCTGCCTTGTTTTCCATTCCCTGACACATGCTATATTACTGTTCAAGCCCAGAAAAAGATAGAGGCAATTTTATCCCTCAGATCCACTGCGGGGCCTCTAACAAGAAAAAAAGATTGCAACACAGGTGAGCTGAGAGAATATCTATGGTAAAAGTTTGGGAAATTTAGGGACAAGAAACTCCAACTTGTTTAAAAAAAAACAAAAAAAAGACAGCACAACTTAGTGAGCAGTTGCCTAAAATCCCATGTAAGAACACTGCTGTTGTACCAGGGGCTAGAGTTACACATTGTCTAAATACAAGACCGGTACTAGGGTTGACACTCAATCAGCCAATAGTGTGTGGGGACAGTGAGAGTAGTAGTGTGCAAACAGTCTCCGTCTCTTTCTCTCCCTCTCTCAACTGCTGAGTTCTGGTGCCACATTGCTGTCTAATTGACCCGGGGTTGACCTACTTACCTCTCTTAACCCACAACCATCAGCAAGAGATGGCCTGTCTACCCTGCCAGTCTGACCCAGAGAGAGAGAGAGAGAGAGAGAGAGAGAGAGAGAGAGAGAGAGAGAGAGAGAGAGAGAGAGAGACCCCTGAGCTCTGTGCAGCATCCTTAGCCAGTACAGATGCGGGCGTGCCACTGGGCTCTGACCTTGGCTGCTTAGTCCATTGTGGCATACTCGGTGTGGTCGCTCAATTTTCATGAGCACGCATCTGCATGCACACACGTGCACAAACAGCTGTGTGCAACAAATACACACCCTCACTGGTGCACCAGTTCTCATGGGAATGCACTGATCTGGCCCCATGGCTAGCCTGCTTGGCTCAGGCCCTATTTTGACAGTTTTGCCAGGTCTTTCAGTGGAGAACCCTCCAACCTTCTCCCTCGTGGCTCACGAGACCAGGTTCAACTAAGGCTATCCACTGGGCTTTTTTAATGCCAGTGCTGTAAGGCATAAAAAAGAAGCTGAACTTGAATTGATCCAATACTTGAAACTGGCAATATTCTCAGATTATTCATGTTAGAGCATATGTACTTCGACCTTTGCAGATTCCGTTAAGGTCTCACTGTCATCTAACAATGATTAGATATATTAAAGTGGTTAATCAGAGATGAATTAATCTAATGTTTATAGTGAATCAGAAAGGAAGGTGAATCTATGCAATTTCATAGGTAGGTCCAGCAGTACAGTGGAGTACAGTACATACCAGGGCAGCTGCATGCCCCTGGGCCCCGACGGGCAGCACGCTTGCACCCGGGGAGCTGCTGACGCTGTTGGGGTGGCGCGAGCGGACAGCTGGCCCTGCCACAATGGCCGGCGTGGTGCCAGCGGGCGTGGCCTTGGCCCTCTGCTGCAGGGGCTGTGCCAGGGAGTGCTGACTGCTGAGCAGAGACAGCCGCAGGGCCGGGAGGCTCTTCTGTTGACCGAAAACAGAGACAGGGCAATGGGGGTTACAGTCAGACAGACGCACACGTTGGGAGGACATTAAGCAGAAAGAAAGATTTGTACAGATAATTATGCGACGTATTTTTAATTTATGTGAGCAGAATAATTAAATTAGGATAAGGGACTTACACTGGGCATAATAAATTGTGAGTGTGACACTGCCCATACATTACATGTCGGTCTTCATTAGCATTCGGAACCCTAAGCAAGTAGACCTGAAAAATTCATGTTGCACTGGCGCGACTATTTCAGGCGGATTTTGATGTAAGCGACCTAACATTGCATGACAACATGACTGTGGTCGTGGCTTCCTTGGCGGCTGGGTGGCATGATGTGACACTCATCACGGTTGGCTGGAGAGGCCTGCCGGCTACCGGCACGGACGGCTCTGGGCCTCACTGTCACACACAGTCTGGAGTCAAGCCCACGGAGGGGAGCTGTCCTGTATGTGTGATGGTGTACATGTGTGTGCGTGTGGGGGCCGCATCGTCATGGACCTGACCCGCCCTTCCCTGCTCTTCCCTGCCCTGGCTCGGCCTGGCAGTTCCACTGTGTGAGGAGGCGCCAGGGAAACCCACCTTGAGGAAGGGCACCAGGTAGGGCTGCGGAGATGACTTGAGTTCAGACTGCAAACGGTTAGTGAATTCTTCCGGCTCAATCTTAGCATCCTGTGGGGAGAGATTTAGATATAGATATTATTCATTATACCATTAGATCACCATACGTTACGTACTGCAGTAGACCAGGAAACATGGAACAGAGTTTTATGCTGCCATCTACAGAAGAAAAATATACGTTACACAAATTCCTTGGGTTTTGCTCGTACTCACCAGCAAATCCTGGACAAGCGACTTGACATTCTTTGAGGTCTCAGGAGACGGGGAATTGTGGGATGCCAGTTTGATCAATGTAGCCAAGAAGTTTTTACACTTCTTCACATTCTCTTGCATTTCCTAAACAAGTAGACCAAACATAATTTAATAGATACATTTTAATATACATATATATACATATATATATACATAATGTATATGTTGTATTTGTATGTCTGTGTTGCCTTCACTTTCCGTGTATACACATCTAAACTTTGTTTCACACTATTTTATTTATACCTGATAACTAAGGTCTGCTAATAGACTACATACAATCAAAGATAGGACAAAACTGCTTCTTTATGTGCTGTCAACTCATCTTTGTTGCCAAATAAGATATGGCACCTGTCCCCCGAAAGTGCCAGTGGCAACAAGCTGTAGTGCTTATGAGGGCTCTAAGGCCAGAATGCCTATTTCCGTGTGTGTGTGTGTGTGTGTGTGAGTGTGTGTGTGTGTGTGTGTGTGTGTGTGTGTGTCTGCACCCAGCTGGGTGAGGCAAGGACTGCGGTGGTGACACAGTCAGCCTGCTGGCAGCTGTGACAGTGCCGGGGCCGCAGGGGCCCCAGAAGAGCACTAGTAGAGCACAGCGAAGCAGAGCAGAGACCTGGGAGACGACAGGGGCTCCGGGGGCCGCGGTACCACTGGTCTGCGGGGGCAGGGCTGGCTGCAAGGCGGCTTGAGCCTGGGGGGTCATAACCACAGGGGCCTGCTGGGGAGCCGTCACTGCCACGGCTGCTGCCACGGGGCTCTTCTGGAAGAGCAAGGAGCAGACAGAGAGATAAACAGGACGTGACGCCTCCCTTGCAGCAAGGCCACAGAGAACAGGAGGCATGCTACACGGCTTTCCTGTCACATTGGGTG
The DNA here is from genome assembly GCA_036024795.1 of Galaxias rostratus. Classification (NCBI taxonomy): domain Eukaryota; kingdom Metazoa; phylum Chordata; class Actinopteri; order Galaxiiformes; family Galaxiidae; genus Galaxias; species Galaxias rostratus. Next base: position 1,858 of record JAVQJS010067489.1, on the reverse strand, counting down.
TTCTGACTTTTGTGGACATTGCTTAGCAGGCGACAAGGAGGGGAGGTTGTGGGCTGGGGGGCAAAACATTAAAGCAGAGCAGATCTTCTTAATAGTGGCCCACCTTAACTTTAAAACAAAGGCTAACCATGGGGCAATACCTGAGTCCAAGTAAACATGTAAAAAGAGTCTGACAACGGTGAGAGGTGGCATAGAAAAGGGCAAAGAAAGGCACGACAACAGGAAGAATAAACATGAGTGGATCAGTGGTGAGGCAGAATGAAAAAGCATGGACAAGATAGGGGAGAGAGAGCAAAAGAGAGAGGTGCTGAGCGAGACAAGCTTTTATTTAACTGTTACAAAATCAACTGCAATTTATTAACATGCTTAATATTTTTATTAAAGGCTCATTAGGTGACTGAAGCAAAGGTGAACAAGCACAGGCTGATACGTTTGTGTTCAGTGACAGGCCGCAAATCAAATATACTGCCCACAAACACCTCTCTTAAACTTGGCTCTCCGCCTCCAATTCATACATATGCAACACTGCGCACAGACGCACACACACTGCGTGCTGTCGAAGACAGAGGGGAGAAGGCCAAAAGAAATACTGGGAGGTTAAGAAGAGATGGGTTGAAAAATAGGAAATACAGCAGAAAAAGGGAGTTTCTCTCGAGCCAATGTTTAGATACATCCAGAAATGAGCCTAGTAAGCGACCCTAAACTTTTGTGGGCTTAGAAGAATGTGCACCGAGGTGGCTGGGGGAGGAGGGATCCCACCTCTAGCAATGCCTTTTCAAGCCGTCTCTTGTGCAGGAGCAAAAGCCTTGTTAGCTTTTTAAAACAATCAGGCAGTTGGATGATGAATGATTTAACAGAGTTGGAAGGAAGCTCAGGATGCCTTCCGTTTTCCCTTACGGTCACAGGAGAGTGACAAGCCGTCAGAAGGGAGCTCTGGGAATAAACGATATTCCCTTTCATATTCCAGCTCCTGCTTTCCTATGTTGACGGCAACGATGTGGCTCACTAGTCTCTTAGCAGTGACAGACTGTGCCTTAAACACAATTACACAAGCTCCCCTTTCTAACAGGGTTCATCTCAGGCTTAGGAGGTAGGCTGCAAGCAGAATAACGTGAATAAAACGCAGTACTGGGTAGGAGAACCTCCTTACTCTAGATACATCTACTAAGGCCTATAGAGCAATGATTTGCATGAGAAAAGGGAATATCTTAAATTGTAAGACTGGTTATATTTTTCTGATATGATCATTTAAAAGTAGGAAGATTATTGTTAACCATGGGAATGGAATGAACAACTGTGTAAATGCAAGTGCAGTTTCAAGGGAACTAAGCATTACAATGCCTAGATGTAACCTTTATGGGCAATACCATTAGTCTTGTTAATGTTTTTTAATTAACAGATAATAATTTAACAGATGATCGTTTCTGAAATTAAATTATAAAAAGGTTGGATCACAACTCTTTTATTCCAAGAAATAAAAATGTATGAACGGCTGCCCCCTGGTGTCATCTATCAGCTAGTACATGCACAATTGATGTCCCAGTTCCTAAAATACATACTTGACAACAAGAAGCTGCATTTGCCCTTTAAAATAAACCACAACTCTGTACTAAATTACATACTTAACACATACTAAAGGAATTAAAGGAATTACATTTTAGGTGGTGACTTGGTAATTATATAAGTGTTTACCCTGCCATTATTTTTTATCCAAACACAAGACGTAAGACATTTTATTTTACAGTTTTACTACTTTGGAAACTTTTCTCCTTGAAAGCAGTTGAGTATTAAACTGTATCAGTCCTACATAAATCTACAAGAATAGAGTCTTACCTTTATGATTATCATATAAAGTGGG
>JAVQJS010067414.1:0-26724 GCA_036024795.1 Galaxias rostratus | reverse complement strand
AATGATTGTATGTCTATGTGTTAGCCCTGCGATGGATTGGCGATCTGTCCAGGGTGTACCCCGCCTCTCGCCCTAAGTCAGCTGGGATAGGCTCCAGCCCCCCCGCGACCCTGCATAGGGTAAGCGGTTCTGACAATGGATGGATGGAACGTTTTAATAAAGCTTTCATAATGCTGATCAGGTGAAACAAGCACTTCAGTTAGCCATTTTCCAATGAAAAAGCTATCGTTGATAAAAACAATACACTTTAGTACCGAGTAGACAAAATCCATCTCCCTGTCTTGGTAAATTTGTGAACACCATTCATTTTATATGGCTAAAGCCTTCATCTGCACCGTGCAGAAAGCGAGAGGCTAGTCAGCTGAGCACAGCTTCTGTTGGCGACAGAGGAAAGACTATGTTGTCTTGTGAAAACAGATGCTGCTTTTTGTTTTCATAAAAGCGACGTTGTTTCATTGATGTGCGTGTCACAGAGCATATTTGCTTTTTCTGACTTGTTTCAAGCCCACACCATAGAGCCTTGTCCTGTTGGTTTAAAAGTAGAATATCAATTCGTAAAAATCCTTTAGAATTAGCATTTTTCTAAATATATTATTTAGTTTGCCTAAGGTAGTCTTAAGAAAATACAAGATGTTCGTTCTTTTAATGTAGCAGACCTTATGAAATCCGCCAATGTTTTGTCACAGTTGTGTTCTGCACTGTTCTGTTAGTGGTAAACTTAAGTAGTTCACCTTTGTTAGTACGAGGATGTTCGCATCAAAACTAGCCTAATGAATATAAAATGCATCTAAAACATATATATATATATATATATATTATTGTTATAATATTGTTATTAATTAAGTGTTATTAATTTATCCTATTAAAATAGTTGAATTAGAAAGTCGTTAGTTTCAGGCTGCATGTGATGTTGCATTGTCATGAAAAGGATTTTGACTCAAATTGGCTCGTACTTAAGTTTAAGTAACGAGTCCTGGTATCGGTCATCCAAAAATTTTGTTGCTGCATCTCTTAAACTGCATAGTGCTGCCTTTCAGCTTGTCACTTTTTTTTTCGTCTACTCAAGCTAAATTAAATTGTGGGTCCAACTATGCTGATGGGCATGTAAATTGTAGAAATGTGGTAGCTGACATTTTAAATACGACGGGTTTTAGTTTATGTATTGTTGTTCATTTGCATGATGCATTAAAAGAGATTTTATATTTTCAATTAGATGTAGTATTTTTCAAAATTCTGATTTTGGGTTAATTTTCCTAATGTGTTTCCTAATTTTAGACTTGTCGGCTAGCCAATTCTCGGATTTAAACGTTTTTTTTTTAAGTCTTTTTTCCCCTCCATGATGAAAATCTAACATGAACATAAATTAGGATATATTGATGACAAAATGTTTACAAAATCTCGGTTCGTTATGCCTCAGCAACTTTAGGCATATCAAAATAGTCGGCCATGTTCACATAGAAAACCTAGATCGAAGTTGCCGTCTTGCTGCATACATTTTCCTTTTTAACGATTAATTCAAATAAATAACAAATTCTTCCTGTTGTCTTGGTTTTCTCATTGGATGTTTGTTTACCCAAGCTCTGAATTCTGTGTATGTCCATGCAATTTGTACTGAATGGCAGGCCATTAAGGTTTAACTGGTACAAGCTCACTTAATCTTGTGAGAGCTCCATATCTAGCTAAACCTTGCTGTTTCTGCCAAGGTAATGGTACCTGTTGGGTGGGGGTACTTTTGAGCTCTAATGATGGCAGTTAAGAGCAGTACATTACTTAAACATGTAACTTTCTATTGATTGTATGATGACTTATCAAACCTACTTCCTTCTTAATCCTCAGCCTCAAGAAATTGATGTCATTATCGGAAAGGACAGGCAGAGCTTTTTCACCAACGGCCTCACCCTGGGTTCAAAGAAGTGCTCAGTCATCAGAGACAGCCTCCAGATGGATGGCGACTGGACGATGGACATCAGAACAAAAAGCCAAGGAGGGGAGCCAACGTACAACATCTCTCTAGGAAGAGCTGGAAAAGGTAAAGTTTGCACAGTGCATATATACAAGATGTGCATTTTGTTGTGATGGATTTGAGACTTCATTTTGTCTCATAAGTGTTAGTTGAATGTTTACTTCTACTTCTTTTTTTTCTACTTCTTTTTTTTCTTCTTTTTTTTTACTAAAACAGTAGTCTGGCTTAAGTGTTGCTATAATATTTGATTGTAATTTGTGAAAGCAAGGGTATAGGAATGCGATGCTATCAAATTAGTTTGTTTTGAAAACAACCAGGCTGAAGCTGAACGTTCAGAAGTCTCCCAACAACTACCTGTTATACTATGAAACAGAAGCCATGGTTTGCCTACTCCAAGGGGTCCACTCCTGTCTTCTTGAATTGCCCTTAAGCTGTCCCTTTCCTAAACCTTTTTTCTGATTTTCCTTTTCCATATATTTGCTCCTATTATACACACTATTTCACCCCCCCAAAAAAATAAAAAAATAAAACATTTAACGAAATTCCTAGTTTTGGTAAAATAATTCTAACACTGACAACCATGCAATGGGTTGTACAAATATTGTACTCTCCTAGTCTGTCATTGTGCCAGCCACTCCCTGCATTTTCGCGTGCCTTAAGATGGTGACGAATACAGAAACGAAAGTATATGCGTACAGCACACAGTGTTAAGCGGCTGTCTCGTTTTAGGAACCCCTACCTTTTGCTTACTCTAATCATGTCATTGTCACATGTCGCAAAGACATGCAGAATGCTTGTAGTCTCTATTATGATCAATGGCTATACTCTTTAAGTTTGACGTTCACTTCCATATGTTAAGCACTTTTTTTGTGCCTTAAAACAATTCCCCTGTTTCGCAGGAGACCTTAACCGCTGACAGACAAAATTTGCGTTCAATATTGAGACTTCAAGAGGGCTGATCTGCAGTGCTACTTTTTTTTTTTTTTTTTACTTCTCTCTTAGATATTACAATGTGCAAAAGGTAGAAAGTTATCGATAATGCGTTAGTACAAAAAAACTTGCGTATAGTGGCTCTTAATCTTGCAGAACAAAGCACTCTTGTTCACCTCATGTCATTCAAGTATACCAATGTCAAATTAGAACTACAACACGGTACAGTGCCTCCCCCTGTTGTTGGTGGTGGCGTACCAAGATCCATTGTAGAACACAAAGGTGCTGGAATGAATCCAAAATGTCAGGGGTGCAAGAGGGACTGTGCAAGGTGTTCCCTGTGGAATCCGGGACTGCGTCCCACACACCTAAAGCTATTCTCTTTTAGTTAATTAAGGGATGTCTTATCAGAAAATGTGCAAGCTATTCAACATTAATTGCATTCTTTAATTTACATTTTATGAATGTGCTACATTGTAAAAAGTAATCAGATCAGTAGGACTGGTGTTGACATAACTGTGGATTTGCATATAAATCGAAATTGAGCATGTAACCTAAAAGCTTCTAAAGCTTGTTCAGTCATAATGGTGCTAGTCGCTCTTCACGTGCAAGAACAGAAGCCTGTTTTGCAAACTCATAAACCTTTTGGCGCGAAAAGTTACCAGCCTTATCAATCCAACTCCAGCACGGAGAATAAACTGAAACCTGCTTTGCCAGATTTCTTTAGCAGACCATGAGCCGTATGTGGATTCTTTAATTTACATTTTATGAATGTGCTTCAATACAAAAGACAGTGTAAGATGGTAACAATAGGACTGGCGTGCGATATGACCACAATCTCGTACGCCGATATTTTTCACTTCATATACCAATATTTGTATGATATATATCACAGTGAAGCACATTTCCAAATGAATAGAGATACATTTCTAAAAATTTAAATTCAATGAATAAATAGCGAATGCAAAATGACTGCATGAAAATGCCTATTTCTTAGTTTTGAATTACACGAATATAAGGTCCTTTTATTTTATTGTAGTTTTATTTTAAACTCACACACATTTTAAGATAATATTAACAGAATATTTCAACAGAACTAACAGACATGTGAAACAGAAGCTCAAGCCAATTTAGCAAGCAAGTTAATGGGAATAATAGATATTTTGTAACCATGCTTTAAAATGTTTGCCTGGTGTTCCCGATTCACGAAACCCCTGTCTCCTGAACGTTTATATGGGGCCCTATCTATGTTGACGTATTTCGCAATGGCATTCGTAATGCAACGCCGACTTTTTAATGCTATGGTGTGCCGTGTGCAAACGCCTCTTAACGTCCGAGTCTGGAGTTTGTTTTGATTTTGAGCACTAGTGTTTCCTGCATGAGCCAGTGCTGTGTAAAAAAGCGTCGTTCAAATTTCTAAATAAATATTGCCGTAAAGTGATTTGCAACGCAATGACAAACAATGGACTTTCTCCTATTGTTATAAAATGCCCTATTGTCGAACGATCCATATGGCGTACGTCATATCGCTCAGCCCCACCTCATACCTCACAAAAATTCACACTTCGATTGTTAAATTGGAAAATTTACCTCAGAAATATATAGGCTGTGTGCACATTTAATTTGCTAATTACCATGTTGGTATACTTAAAGATTGCCTGGTAATACTGCATAATGACTGGTTGTCCCAGAATAAACAAAATGTATAATATAAACTTCCAACGATGCCCGAATGCCGGTTAGATTTTTAATGACTTGTGCATTTTAGATTAAGCTGATAATTAGGTCTGCCATCGCCGTGGGTGTTACTTTTTCCTCCCGCTACTAGCTATCTTCCATCATGACATGAGGCTAGCTCGTTTTCCGACCCACCCCCCTCGCTAACTAATGGTAGCTTCGTATCCCCCACTCAGAGAGGAACTTGTCGCAATGTTAGTAATTACATTTCAATAATTAAAAAGCCCACCTATTTATAGCAATGATATGGACAGTTTTACTGTAATCTGAAATTAGTCGCTCAGCCTTTTGACCACTCAAAGAGCTGAAAACATAGCAATTTTATTCCCCAGCAACCACAGAGGCAGCAGATTACTGATTGGTAGAAAAGGGCTCACCTCGTACCTTTAATACTCTCCACTCGCGATGTCGGATCCTGTAGGTCCTGTGACACCTCCCCGGCTCTGGCCCCACTGCTGCTATGCATGCCCTCATACCCAGCAGCATATGCAGCTTGCACAAATAACACTGCGATTGACAACTTCAGACTAATTTTCTAAATAAATCACTAACTTTCCCCTCGTTTTCAATGCCTTTTCCTTAACTTTTCTAAACTTTCCCTTTTCTATTTCTTCTTTTTCAGTCTTGGTTCTTGTAATGGGCAAAGAAGGGGTCCATGGAGGCGGATTGAATAAGAAGGCATACACAATGGCAAAATACTTAAGGGATTCAGGGTTATAAAGTCATCAAGCGCACCTAGTTAAAATTGAGGGACAAAAAAGAAGAGAAAACAAATATTGCTGTTAAGATTTCTCCTGCAAGCAGTCAAAATGTCATGGAAACTTTAATAGCAAGGAAGAATATTGATGGTGGTGGTGGTAAGATCTTATGTCAGCTTTGGTCCCCCTCAGTGGGTGGGGGGAAAAAGACTTTCAATTTTGTTCATTTCTCTTTTTTTCCTTCTGTGCTCCAGCATTGGTAATAGTCATGGGAAAGGAGGGGGTCCATGGCGGACTGCTCAACAAGAAAGCATTTACCATGGCTGATTACCTGAGGAAGTCTGGATATTAAAGCAGCCTCCATCAAATCCATATAGCACCTCACTCACCATTATTGTTTTGACAGTACTTCCAGGATTAGTTTGCATACCTGTATAAAATGTAACTTCTTCCTGCAGTCCCATTTTTATTGTACACCCTGGTGTTTTTGTTACGTTTTACTTTTCTTCCCCCATCCACCTCTAGCTAACAGCACTCTACTGATACACAATCTCTGACACTACAATAAGCATGTAATTCTGAAATGCTTGAAATGTGTATCTACCAAGAATAAAAACTGTCCAGAAAATATTGAAGGTATAATAAAAAGTGAAAAACCAATTTGGACTCGCCTTGAATAAACACCTTTTGCAATTCGAAATTGTTTAAAGGGTAAGCACTTGTAACAGTGTGTTAGGGGATTATTTGTCATTATTAAAATATGTTAGCGTCATGTTGCTACTCATCTGCATGTGTAAGTTGCATGTGTTTATTTTTATCCGCAGCATAAAAATTATTTTTTGGGTACTTAAACTAAAGTTAAGCCAAAACCCCTAATTTCATTGTTACCTGTAGGCATTTGTCTCTAATATCCATACACGCAAAAGCTTTCCTCCCAGTTTCAAATGCACACAATTACCCATACAGCATTGGCACACATTGAGTTTCGTCACATGCTTTTGCTGTTGTACTTTAAATGTGGTATTGCAAGTTGATGGTAAGGTATTCAGATATTTAGTTTGAGTATAGTGGAAGATCAGCTGTGTTGATATCAGCTAGATATCCTTCCCATGATGCTTCACTACATCTTGGAGTCTTCATGGACATTCCATCTCTGCGACCGCCGAGGCCGTTATCAACTGAGACAGCTCCTACCATCTTTTGCTGCTGTTTTTCGACCGCTACACAATCATAACGTCTCTACATAACCATGTTGTCAGTTTAGAGGATTTTCTTCTTTTTATTTTTTTCATTGGACCAATGTTCAGTTAAGGGGATTTTCGTTTCTTCAAACTATTGTGACGAATGCTTAATGGCCTCTTTTGTTAGACTGTAAATCATTAGACTATACTTCAGGTGACTGTAAAATACTGCTTTAAATTACTTCCACAATAATTGGTATACTGCTTTATTTGTTTCTAACTAATAAAATGGCAGGTCTAGTTGATAATGTATTCAATTGAATACAACTGAGTGTAAACCTAAGCCACATCTTGAAATTACTAGCCTTGTTCTATTCCAGATGTGTAAGAAAATTGTCATAGCACGGTACTTACCAGTATATTAAGAGAAAAGTGAATCTGTACACTAAATTTGTTGAAAGTGGAGTTGGTTGGAATAAGAACATTTGTAAGTTGTGATGTGAAATCAGAATACCTGTGCATCTTGTGCCATAACATAGATCTGATTTGTTGCTACTGTGAGTTGGATTTTTAATTGCTACCCCAGCAAGGAATAACTTCTAGTGGCACTTTCCTACGGGATATTTTGACATAAAACGTAAAGCTTTGTGGAATATGTACAGAATAAAAAGAAAAAAAAACATCTTGCTGAATCACCCTCCTTTTGCATTGGAATTCAGTCTGTATTATGGATTTTGAGAAGTGGGGGAAAATGCCATGGATTGAAAAAAAATTGTTTACAGGCAGATCAAATAAAAGTTATTCCAACCAGAAGTGGCCTTGCTTCTTTTCTACTGTATTTTATAACTTTATACTTTATAACCGCTCACATGACATGGTTTGATCATCTCAAGATGTGCAGCTATATATATATATATATATATACACACACACACACACACACACACACACAGTACGTACATCTATTATTTTACTCAAATCACTTTTGATACAAAAATTACCTAATGACTGTCATAACTGGTTGGTTAAGCGTCATCATTTCAGATCAAGATCAATATTTTTTGGCAGAACATTTTAAAGACTGAAGTTTAACATTATGTACTGTTTTTTTTTTTGTTATTGTTTTTTTCAGGATTAATGCTTTTATAAGTAAGTTTGTAACAATTATATAACATTTTACGAAAATGAAAGAAGCAAAGATAAAAAATAAAAAAACAATTAACCGAAAAGAGTGAGGTTGAAGCAATAGCTTACAATACAGTCCCTTTTAACATTGCATAATTCATTAGGCAACTAATGTTCTGCTGAAATATTTAATTACGAAATATAAATGTAAAAAATGAACAAAGCCAACAGTTTCAGTACTCGACATAAATAACGATCGTACCTCCGTTGCACTATTTAACATTATTATTATTATTATTATTATTATTATTTTGATTTGCAAATTTAACTGAGTTCTCGCAAGGGTTTCCATAAGTTAACCTCTTTGACAAATATGTTTCTAGATTTTACATTTGTCCTTAGCCGAACACCATACAATGATTACTATCCATCATGTATGCAAGGACATATGTGCAATCTAGTGCAAGCTGTACATTTCTGGAACAGTAGTGACAAATGAATTCACTTTGTGAATTAATTTAAAAAAATCGTTGGGGAAGTAACAAAAACATACATACGCACACACACAAAGGATACAACAATGTATTAAGAACATACCTAAGGTGAACATACTTATTAACTTTAGGTATTCTGTATCTGTATATAATCTCCGAATGAGAAACTATTGTTTTCTAGTTGAATCATTGCCGATATTGTTTGTAATTTCCATGTAGGCTCTTTTTCGCTCTTCTAATCACAATTGCTCCTAATTGAGTGCATCTGTTTGACAGCTGCAATTCGATTGGTTGGTATGTTCAGATTTTAAAAGCACCTGTTTTGGCTGGGTTGTCTGCAATATCGACACACTGCTAACTGTTTGTGTGTAAAATGTTGTCAATGCCAATGTCGAGGAAAGACAAAGGAGGCAGTGCGCTTTTGATATATCTAGGGTTGTTTGTAACAATTTTCAATAATTTTAGTGATTGCACAGAATTTACACCCAGTGGGATGAACCTGTTTGTATCATCGGTCGTCGAAACGCCAACAAACGAAGTTACTTCAGTTCAGGGACGTACTAGCACGACGAAAATGGGTCATGGAAGACTTTTAATCGGCCGTAATGTTTTATTAAGCAGTACGAGTTCTGCGAATGGAGCCGACTTGTCCAGCAAAACTTCAGAGGATTTTCAGTACATTGACGCAGATTACCAATCGGACATGAGTATGCAGGCATTTCATTAAATATCTCTGGCTTCACATTTTCTCATTTAATTATTTGTCTTTTCTTTTGGTTTCTGCATAATATTGACTGTCTCGTTGATCAATATTTTTTTTTGTAATGTTATGGTCATGTTATTGATCTTGTGTTTCGAGGTTGGGATGAGCCTGTGCTCCTAAAAGGCCAAACACATGAAATAACGAAACCCGAAGATGCGCATGTTGAAGACCTTCTGCTGCTGGAACCTGAAGTTGAATGTTCTCGAGAATCTATGAAGCTTAAGATTTTTGACAGAAGCACGACACCAGGATCTCTCTTTTTTATTGATAGAGGTAAGTATGCGTATGTAGGCCTTACTTTTAATTAAGAAATTATTAATAAAATTGTTAGACTATTCATTTAGTTGAATACATCAAACCTCAAATTATCGAAATGCAATCTTGATGTTAACCAGTGTCATTTATAATGAATGACGATTGCTTAAAGGCAAACCAGTGGAGTTGAGTATTTCAATATACACAGGCTATGATGTCACAGTATCCACTATGCCAGGCACAGTACAACTCTAACTGATTTAGATTTTAGGTAAGGGTTCCTTAAGTTTAGATAATCTGCTTCCCATGAAGCAACCTTTTTGCAAGCCCTGTTCTTGCATGGAAAGTTGAGTGGTAAACATTTGTTTACATGTTTCCTAAATATGAAAATGTGCTTCTCAGTTTACTCTTTTTATTGCAGGAAATGAGCAGGCCCCTCTTCCATTGGATCAATTGCCCCCAAGCTGTGGTCATTCCATGAAGTTCACACCGATTAATTTAATTATTGTTGCACCTTTTGATGGCTGCTATGTCTCTCTTGAGGTCAGTAAAAAATGTATGTAATTACCTTTGAAATCTCTGAACATTAACTTCTATACGGCCCTCAAACCAACTTTTGGTGCATAGGTTGTGTGGTAAATATCTGATTTGATAGCTTATTAGTCACATGTCATGTTGACAGCCAGCTTTTGGTGATAATTCCTCTTTCGAGAGTAGAGGCAAAGCAGTGTGTAGTATGTTACAGCTCGTTAACGCTGACTTGAATGAGAGAATGAGCTTTTTTGCAATAATGGAATTCTCTAAGCATGGCTACCCAATTAGCATAAGGACATTAGTTAATGACCTTTTATCAATTGAATTGAAGGGGTTGTTACCATCTTCCAGTGGGTATTGTGGGGGTGTCATAACTCAAATCAATTTGCGGTTTGGGAAGTTGGACGAATTGGTTTACCTCCGAATCCTATTGCAGTGTGATTGTTTCTTTTATTGGAAGGAAAACGACTATGTTCTACCACTACGTTGGTCGGGGTTGCCATTGAAGATGTCGTGTCCTGCACCGAGAGAGTCAACGCCTGGCCCTCCCACAGTCTCCTGTCACTCTGATGGGATGGTGCTAAATATGGGTTGGACATTGTCTGCCCAAGATATCCAAGTAAAGTGTGAGTAGAAATGTTTGGGACTTCAATGTTTACATGTAGGTATGTTGCAAAATATTTTGTTAATTTGAAAGCTAATTACCAGCTCTCCCCTGGTCTTTCAGTTAAAGAACAGTGGCAGCTGTTGATGAAGGTGTCCTCCCACTGTGGTTTCAGTGTGGTTACTCATCCTAAGGGCGTGGCTGTATCTGCCCCATATGTACCTTGTCTGGAAACTAAGGTTAGTTAAATTTGCGATTACTTTACATTTTGGCCCTAGGAACCCTTTTTTTGTTTTGTTTTGTATCATTTGATCCTTGTCTTGTTCCAGGATGGGATGTATTCCATAGAACTAAATGGAAAGGGAGAAGTTAAAGCCTCATGTCCATCACACCCAATGCGTCATCCGCCACGTGATCCTAATTTGTCTCCCAAGATTCCAATCACCTCGTCGCCACGGAAACCTGTCAATCCCCCTTGCACGTTGAGGCATCAGCATATCCCTACCGTCATTGCTTCTCAGATTAACCCTCCCAAGGATTCCTCTAGTACTCCTCATCACCCAAAGTTTATTCCTACAACCCAAACATCTCGGTACCAGGAAGAAAAATTCCCGCACCATGCGGTCACACGTCGTCCGAAAATCCACACTACTGATGAACTGGTGCACAAACCTTTCTACGAGAATCCATTTTTCCCATGGGTGCCTTTGCCTGAAATCCCACCGACCACGACGCGGACATCAGACATGGCACCGCGCGATCCCGAAGTGACCCGACCCTTTTCTCCATCCACATCTGCTTCTATGCCCACCAAGTCTGCAGGCACACCCGTCCCAAAATTCACACCTGCTGTAGAACCTCCAAAACACCCTCAAGAAATGAATACCAGACTACACCAACCGTTCTACCCTCATCCGTTTCACACGACGCGTACGTCTGTAAAGCATCCGGTCTTTGACCCAACTTCTCCACAGCCTGATGCCACACAATTTCACACCCCCAAGAAACCAATGCAGCATCCGTCACACCCCAATCTATATTTTCCATGGTGGCCTACTGCACAACCACAAGTTACCCCGTCTCCTGAAAGCGAACCTAAACCCTTCCATCCCTTCTATACCCCGTCTCCTGAAAGCGAACCTAAACCCTTCTATACCCCGTCTCCTGAAAGCGAACCTAAACCCTTCCATCCCTTCTATTATTCTACACCCCAAAAAACCCGTCCTCCCATTGAACCAACTGCATCACGGCCTGCTGTTCACCAAACGCCATCTCACCAAGCTCCTGTGAAAGACGTGCAACCAACTTTCCATCCCCCCTCATTTTCCACTGTGCCGTCCACGCCTCATGCTTCTCCTGGCCAGAAACCCATCCCACTGGAACTTTTCACACATGCTAAAAAAACAACACATCCTCCGTCCCAGAAATTAACACCTGGTATTGGAAAGCCTCCAACTGTCGAATTGGGGAGAGATCCAGAGTATTATTTATCCACTAAGCCAACCAAGCCTGAAACTACTGCTAGTCCCTCTGAGTCTTCTGGCAAACTACCCCCAATCACTAAACAGCGAGCAGTCCATCCCGTTTACCCATACATGGTGAATCCATATGATCCACACTACCCATATCTGCCATTTGCCACAAAGCCTCCCAGGGATAATTTCCATCGGCCTTTTCATCCTAATCCGTTCTACTCCACACGGTCACAGGACCCAGAGCCTCCAGCTTGGCCCCATCAAAGCTTGAAACCGGTCCCTGCCTCTCCGCCACTTTACCCATCCGATCCTCTTCCAGTAGCTCAGTCATTCATTCCCCCTGTGTATTGTCCTCAAGTCTGCGTATTTGGATTCTCACACTGCTGTCCTGTGCCCATCTCATTTCATCAGCACTACCACCATTTTGTTCCTGCAAACGTGCATCTCGGCAGTCAACCATTTAACTACCCGATTTTTGGATATGGGTCACATCCTGCGTTCTTGCCTATCCATCCAACTTCTAATCTGAACGATCAAAACCCTGCGGCAGAATCCAAAGATGCCAATTGCACAACAGGAAAAGCTAATGCCGCTGAGAATTTCCAATCGTCTTCACATAACTACTGGACAAAGTTTGCTTCTCAGCTACATACCAATCCATACGACCCAAAATCTATAAAGCCAAACTTCCAGCACCCCAAGCAACTCTCTGAATCTCAAGTGCCAACACTAACTGAGGACGATCAGCTCTTTGAGCCTCCTGTGCATCATGCTGGCGATTTAAACAAACCTCACGAATTTCAGATCAAAGGTTATCCCCTGTACTTTCCAAAGAGCCCAAGAGGGGAGCCTTCTGCGAGCCTTTGGCCCGCCGACTCCTCAACGCAGCAGCGTTTCTCTTCCCAGCTAGAGTATGAGCTGTATCCTCACGAAGAGTCTGGTGTACTGAAGCCCCGTGGTGGGAAACCTGAACGTTCTACACAAACGAACAGAACCGAAACGGCTGGTCGTTTCATGAAGCTCTCCGAGCACCGTTCCACTGGGAGTGACGCAAAGGACCGTTTTAAACCCGACAGGAATCGCCACCACATGCTTGAAACGTTTCCAGCTTCAAACCATCGTCTAGGTCAGAAACTACCTGGTGAACTTGAATCCCAGCCCCAAATTGATGTCATTCGTAAGCTCTCTAAAGGACAACCGCTCGTTCAGGCTATCGTGCCTTATGGTTCGCTTGAACCTCAGCCGACTCTGACTGGCACTGAACCTGTATTCATTGACGCTAGGAATGCGCAACGTTTCAATCCTCCAGACTATTTAAATGAGGACGCTATTGAGCTTGACAACATGGAGTTGAAACCCAACAATCTGGAATCCTTCAAACATTTTTGGAAGCCTGTGTTTCAGGCCGGCTCTGTTGAAAGGATTTCCTCTCTCCCTGAGACGTCATCTCATAGCCAAGACCAAGTGAGGCTTTCCAACTAAGCGGGTATGTTATGTGTGAATTATCATTTGAACTTTTGATTTGAATTATGACTAATCAATGCGTTTCTATATTTATAGGATGTGTATTCTGTGCTATCAAATGAATTCTTCAGCGGCAACCTTTTGAATAAAGGTTTGGACATTGTGAAATATTGGCTTTTGTTGTTTTTAAATGTTACTTACTTTTCTTGTGTTGTAGATCATGCTTGAGTGTCTTGTAGTGCTAGGTTCAGCCTCAATTGAGAACTTCAATACACTGAATACCATAAATGTCATTTTTCATTGTAAGGCAATCTCTGCAGCAGTGTGGAGGTACACATGGAGGTCAGGGGACTACGCTTATGTACTCTATCCAGGCAGAACTGTTCTATCTGGGTGTTATTACTTCTCCAGGCTCTTGCCAGAGATCCTATTAAAGATAGCATTAAGTTTATGGCATGGATGAGTGTCTCAGCATTCGGCATACTTGGGGTTGGACAAAGTTTAGCCATGTTTCTAATATGGTTGAAGGTAGTCTTGGAGAGATGATTGTGGTCATCAAAGTTAAGATGGTGATCTGTGCAGTCACTATTGCATGGGCAAAGGCCGAAGATACTATTGCTCTTAGTGGTGTTCAGGGTATGCATATAAAAAAAAATCCAATGTTATTTACAAATGACTAAGTAGGTATTTATGGCTGTTTCAATCCTTCCCTGCATACCTAATAGGTATGCTGACTCCAAGCCAATTTAAAGAGCAAGTCTTAGTTTTAAAAGTAAGGCTGATCAATGAAATCCTTGGGGTACTGGGGAGAACTGGCTTTTGTGTCACCCCAATCAGTATATATTCTCTGTCAGGAGGCCCAGGAGCACATTCTGTCAAAAACATTTGGACTGAGGTAGCCTGTGTTTGTTCCCAGTACCTTTTATTTAGCCAGATTTATTTCCAAGTATTTCATTAATGTAAATGTTTAGACGCTGATTAATCCAGTACCTTGACAGTCTCAACTGAAGTGCTCCGGTATATTTATTAATATATGAACAAATGTAATAAACTATTAGTATTGGTTGACAATATACCCACCAGCGATTGGACCTAAATAGTTTAAAGGCTATTTTTGAGTAGTGAAAGGTTCTGTTAGAATTGGATTTTATTGAATTCAAAGACAACGGACATGAACCAAATGCATCATCTGAAGAGTTTAAACTTTTTTTTTTTTTTTGCTGTTCACAAAATTCCTCTTTTCAAAATGAATTTTACCTAAAAATAATGTAGTGCACTTAGCAAGGCAAAGGTATTTTAGGGATGTCAAATGATTCATTTAGTCTATGCAGCAAGTATTGAAATTAGGGAATTTAAATAAGTGCAATATCTTGACATCAAAGCTAAGGTTCACTTTAATACAATGCGTTGCTAATCTCAAAACACTTTTAAAACAGCCATGCCTTTTAGCCTCATGTATGGAGCTGTAGAGAATACGAATCTTTAAGATTTTTTTACAGGGTAGCATAATATACAGTACATGTTATTGCAAGCAGTAATTCCTTAGCATCAAAAGCACATCAAGAAAGCATCTATACATCACAAATAAAGGCTTATTGTGTACAAAACAGCAAATTTGCCTTTTCTTTAAACCTTCTATTGGTTTCTCTCCCACAGCCAATTTGCGTTGAGCTCATCAAGACCTGAGAGGTCTAAGTACTTCATTTGTAATCTAGTAATATTTCACTTTCCCTGGGCATAATGGTGTCAGAGCAAAAGATGCCAGTTGAATAGAAGCACCTGGATCTGCCCTGGGTGCCTCTGCCTTCACCAACACTGCCAAGCCATCATCCCCAGCTGGGGCATCAGCCATAACAGCTGGGTCTCTTGGAGCAGCGTTGGCTAAAGGCACAACCTCATTTGATTCATCCGACTCTGACAGGAGGCCACTCAGCTGCGGGTCGTGTAAAGGTGTGAGGGCATGGTATCGCAGGCCGTGTTTGGAGGTGATGTTGCGTGAGTGAACATTGACCAATGGAGGCACGACAGGCACCGCTGTAGAATTGGTGTCTATATTAGGTGTCTGAAAAGCAAGGCGTAGAAAATATGAATCTTAAATCTTGATAACCAAAGCCGACATTCTCATCCAAATGGTTTCTTTCTTACCAATGATACAAACATGTTGCATTTGACTGAGTGCGTCGACTTCAACCCTTCCGCTCGGCAAAAGCCGCGTTGCTAATGATCAAAAGAATGGCGTTTGTTTGTTTAATTTATTGACACACAACTATTATCTGAGTATTTTTTATTTGTTTTGTTTTGTTACTTTTGCTGTGGTGTTTATATTCAGATTTCAAACGTACAGCCATGCTATTGGTTTGGGGCTCGCAGATATCGCCTGTGCAGTTGGCTTCTACAATGACGTACTCGGCAGCGTACACTGCCCCTCCAGGCAGTGGCTGAAACAGAGCAAGCAATAATACAAAAACATATGTATACGTTTCACCATCTCTTAAAAAGAGCACAATATTGTCAATAACAATGATAATAATAACGATACATCGCTTTTAAACCTAACGATCAAAAACCTGGCAGCAAACAACATTGAACTGAAAAACAGAAGAAGGATGGAACAGATTATTCAACAATGTTAAACCCAGAGTGGATTGACAGTGAGGCAGAGTTAAAATTAGCGAGGAGAGAGTGCCCATAGTTTGGGGACGGCCCTAGAAAATGCTTGATTACTTGTTCTGGAGTTTGTATTTAAGGATAACCATTTAATATTGTTTTATCCAGCACTATTTTGGTATTTTAATTGATTGTATTTCACACAGTAGATCAAGTACAGTCCATTGAAAGGTTTGCAAGCAGTGTTAAGTTTTTTGTACCTGTAATGTCATTCTTCCAACCTCCATCAGAGAAAACCATGCATCATTTGTTGTGAGATTGTTGAAGGTGGCCATGGAAGCATAGACAAAGTCCAAGCCCTTGGTGTCATTTAAAGGAAGGAGCGTGGGACAGCCCAAACACATGTCCTCGGTCGATTCTGCACAATACCAAAGAAAATGTGTGTGTGTGTGTGTGTGTAAGAGATCATCTGTTTCAACATGATTACAGCATCAAATATAGTACATTTCGTTCCTACCTTCAGTCTTACACTTAAAAGCAGTGACCCTGAGGACACCACCAATTTTCTTTAAAACGACATCACAATCTCCCTCCACAGCCTAAACATGCAAAAGCAACAACTTGAATTAGAAAGGCCGCTTAACTAAGTGATCACAATGGAATAATTAACATAAGAGTTTTGTTTAAAATTGTGATATACCAGTTAAAAAAAACAAATGTTTCATAATGATACATGATTATAAAGGTAAACACAACTGTCAACACATACTATAGGATGAGATTCTACAGATTTTCTACTCTTCTTCTTCTTTGGTGGCCAACATCATCGTTATCTGGTATTTACTTTTGTATTTAGACAGCATGGGAAGAGTCTAATTGTATAATCAATGTGACTGTACGTTGAGACCTAATTCGTTTAGGTAAGTACCCCCTTACTGTCAGTGCTTTCGGCCTGACTGTGCAGTTAGCAAGAGGTGTGGGGTCCAGGACATGACAATTGGTTTCCAGCAATTCCACTTCCAGAAAATAGGTGTCTTCTCCTCCAGGCTTGTGAAGGTTAAAGGAAGACAAAGTTACTAGTGCACATACAGATGAATCTTTCCATCCTGTAGTGTACAACATAATAATGTTTTAATTCTTAAATTGTGCATGCATGATACAAAAATAAATTAAAAACCGTGCACAACTTTTCAGTTTTTTGTTATGTGAATCTACTTTCAAAACATTTAAATAAAGAAATGTTAATGTTTAGGAAGTGAAAAAGCAGGCTTGTCATTGAAAATCGGTTGACACACTTGTTTTACAGTACCGTTGAAATGATCTTGATATCTTCGATCTGGTTCAGAGCATATTTGTAGCCGTGAGTATGTTGACTATTGAGGTATTCCTGAGCCACCAAGGCTGCAGCCTCCGCCTCCGAGGAGTTGCATGCCGGACTGATGACGTTGGGCGGCACCTGTGCCCAGGTCCCCTCCAGCAGGACCAGAACCAAAGTTACCCCAAAATGCTTCATGGTCGCCGAAAAGGCTATTTCAGAAGAGCTGATTTAGACAAGTAGCCCAAGGAATGTAAGTGAGACGGAGTAAGTGCAGCCTAAAATACATCAATATATTGTACTTTAAACTCGCACACATAGAGCCAAGGTAAATAAGCATCATCCCCTGGACTCGTGTCACATGTGGAAGCTGTCCGGCCATTCGGAGTGAACCCCTGGCTGAAATATCCCGCCAAAATACAGGATAAAGTCTGGGGTGACTGGGTTGAAAGTGGACGCAAGCCACTATTTAAACATCGTGGTCCAATAAGTTGGCAAGCTAGGAAATGTACTGGTGAACATTGCAGTGTACTATCTGGTTTGACAAATATATTTTGAATAATTTTAAAACAAAGTAGAATAAATACTTTGCTCTGGTAATGCAAAAAAAAGGAAATAATTATTTTTTAAAGAAACCATAAACGACTATATGATACATATCAGCGTACTCAATCTGTTCAACTGTCACTTTTGTTGATTCACCAGTCTACACTGACTACCCACAAAGTCAAAGATCAGACAAATCAAGTGAATACCATTGATAATCTCTTTGCTATGCAGTGATATCTCTTTCATGAACGACTTGGGACCTGAATGATTTGTTCGGTTTGGTGGCGCATGCGCAACAATAGTCCATGCCCAAATCAAGGTGATCGGTATTGATATTTTGATTATTAAAAGTCAGTTTATATGGATTGACTGAAATAACCTGGAGAGGGGCACAATAAGGGGGGGCTAGAAGATGAGTCCCCTACCCCCCAACTGCCTGCAGAAATACATAAAGGAAAGAGTCAAGTTTAGTCATAAGCAGTAAGGAGTAAGGAGTGACCAGGAGGCCAAAATACACATTTGTTATTGGTAAAATCTGGAAAATAACTAACTAATAACGGCCCCTTTTATTTTTTTTGTTGGTCAAACAGTTATTTAGTTACTCAATGTGAAAAAATGCGGCACTTAACTAGTTGCTTCGAATAGTTGTGAAATTACATTAACTCGTTACTTTGTAACGTGTTGGTCCCAACACCGACCTGTTATAAATACATTAAGTGAGAGGAATTGAGGTCTTCGTGAGATATGACTAAACGGATAGTGCAGCACCCTCAAATCTGTAGTTCACACCCCAGTCCAGTTGGTGGCGGTAATAAGCATAACCGCCATCAAAAAATTAAGGAGAAGAATACCTCCAACAGAACCCAGTTCTGCAATAGTTCATTTACACGTGCGCTGTTGTTGCGTACGGTAGTCATCACAAGGATTTGAAACGTCGTGGTAATATAAATTACTTTATTTAAGTTATGTAGTCTAAATATGGAGTACGGAGTGTATGTTATGGATTTCTAAAACGCAACATTTGCTGAATGCTAGGCAGCAAGTCCACGTAAAAAATAGCTTATTTTGGCCTTCAATCTAGCTGACTTGTCTCTTGTTTGAACTGCGGCAGCCTCTTTAAGTCTTAGTACGTCCCATGTCAGCTACAAAGTTGGAGAAGTTGTGCAACAAGTTATGGGTATGAACCAGTGTATGTAAAGTTCCGGGAACTTACCATAGCTTGTCTGGTTAATACTAGTGACCTTTGACTGCATCTATATCATTCCCCGATCAAAGCGTTTAGTGTGTTCACTGCGTTTTGTTTGGTTTGTTTGGATTTTGATTCACATCATCATGTACCATTAACTCACTGTACAAAGCAGCATTTAATATTTAGAATAGGTTATGCTAGATATCAAAAACAGTAATACTGGCAATGCTGCCACAAACATTTGGTCATGCAGCAGAAAAGCCTTAGGTAACAGTCTTTGTACATTAATGTCTACATTCTTATTTTAGCTTGCGACATGCCTAACAGCGGGAGTCAACTACACTACCACCCATGGCTACAATAAAAGAAGGGCCCAGCAGTCGAAAACGCCCCAGAAAGGTCTGCTTGCTAAAAGGGGTCCAATGTCAAAATTTGAGGGTACACCATGTACGTTGCACTAGACTCCTCAAAACGAATGCTAGTATAAGGGGGCTAAAAAAAAAATCTCAAAAAAGGAGGAAACGTTCTCCTGAAATAGGAATGACAGACATTGTCCCGGTAGCTAGGCAAAGACATGGACAGATAAAGAGTCTCAATTGCACTAGGAAAGAGGTTGTTCCCTGTTCCAGGAGGAGCTGGAAGTATAACATCCAGTTCTGCATGTTGAGGAAAATGAGGGGCTTATTTTGGTTCTTCAGATCCAGGAGGGGAACGAAGGCCAGTTGCCAAGCCCTCCCCAGCCCCAGTAAACCTCCAGATACACTCACAGGTGGAGTTTCAACAAGTTGCCCAGCCTTCCCCTGCCCCAGTAAACCTCCAGATACACTCACAGGTGGAGTTTCAACAAGTCGCCTAGCCATCCCCAGCCCCAGTAAACCTCCGGATACACTCACAGGTGGAGTTTCAACAAGTCGCCTAGCCATCCCCAGCCCCAGTGTACCTCCGGAAACACTCACAGGTGGAGTTTCAACAAGTCGCCTTTCCACTTCAGAGACGTTCCACAGAAGGGAGTTTTGGACCGATGCTGGAGATCCTGGGAGGTCGGAAGAAAGGCCGGTCAAAGGAAGTTCTAAACAAACGCTCGATAAAAAGCTAGGCCCGTTGGAACAGTGTGCCAAGCCGGCTCCAGACCTGCTTACCTCTAAAGATACGGACACAGTAATCATCACAAAAAAGACAGAAAGAATCGTATCCGCTCCAAGCCAGGATGAAATCACCAGTTACACCCTCGGTATTACTTTTAGACCTCTTTATAATTGTTGTTCTTTTTACTCTTTGTGGTGTACAAACTTTCATTTACTTTTTAATTCCCATAGAACTTCTTTGCCGCTTCTACAGAAAATACGGAAGTTTCAGACCACTCAAAAAAAAAGAATTCTTGATTCACTTGAAAGAAAAGTTTAACACCGTCCATAGGTAAGTGTGTTCTGGATTTTTGCTTTTGGACTATAAAAACATATGGATATTTAGTCACTATAATGTAATATATTTATTTTCTCCAGTTTCCTGATTGCTCCAAGGCTGTGTTGTGTTTCTCTTGTGTTCCTATAGGTATGCGTCCTTGTTAGTACTAATAGAAAAGTGCAAATCTGCTATTGTGGAGAGTGCCATGCCTGCCATTCGAGTGGTCTATAAGAAACACACTCTGATGCAGGATGACTTGGTAACATTGGAGGATGAAAATTGGCTCAATGACCAGGTGAGTCCCAATTATAATGCAATAAATTCAGCTATTTAATTGAATGTGCAGGGCAGCATGGTGGCGCACTGGTTAGCACTGTTTCCTCACAGTAAGAAGGTCAGTGGTTCGAACCCCATCTGAGGGCCTTTCTGTGAGGAATTTGCATGTTCTCCCCGTGTTGGAGTGGGTTTCCTCAGGGTACTCCGGTTTCCTCCCACAGTCCAATGACATGTAGGTTCATTGGTGACTCTAACTTCTCCATAGGTGTGAATGTGTTTGTGTGTGAGTTGTTGAATGACTATGTGTAACCCCTGCGATGGACTGGCGATCTGTCCAGGGTGTACCCCGCCTCTCGCCCAAAGTCGGCTGGGATAGGCTCCAGCCCCCCCGTGACCCTGCATGAGATAAGCAGTTCTGATAATGGATGGATGGATGGAATTGAATGTGCAAAACTTCAGTTGAGCTCATTTTGAGAACAGTCCTTGAGTAGGCCTGCATGGTGATTGTGAAGTGTTGTTTGTTTACATCAAAGGAGTTAGGATGCCTCGATTCACTGTTATCTTCAACTCTAGGTCATGAACATGTATGGAGAGTTAATCATGGAATCTGCTCAACACACGGTAATTTGTTCACTAATTCGGTTCCATCTTAATCCTCGTTTATACTTCATCCCAAAGAAAGCATGCGGCGATTCACCCGTTCTCTTGTGTCCTAGGTTCATTTCTTTAACAGCTTCTTTCACCGGCAGCTACTGACCAAAGGCTATGAAGGAGTCAGGAGGTGGACCAAGAAGGTTAGCACTGAGGGTTGCTTATGCGTAGCTGATGCTAGACCGACGGTTTCCAACCGAAACCGTACGTTGAATGAAGTCTATGCATGTCGGACAAGACTCATTTGTTCACATTCAATTCACTTAAATCTTTTAAGTGGTATGTCTATGAAACCGGCACACACTTTGAAACCACATGTGACGGATACAAATGTGTTCTTCCTCATTGTCTGCGTAACACCCTGTCGTTCAACGACATCCGAATCATCTGGGATATGAAGTGGGATGGGACCTGTAATTCCTCGTTCTTGGTACCACTGTCCGTGTTCTGTACCACAGGTGGACCTGTTCTCCAAGACCCTGATCCTGATACCTATCCACCTGGAGGTCCACTGGTGCCTCGTTACCGCAGAACCTCGCAACAAGAGGATCCAGCTGTTCGATTCCAGAGGGCTGGTTTTTATAGAGGCAGCAGAGGTAAGCCTGCGTATAGCCGCACTAGGCCATTCTGTGATGGAACGGGTTGAAAGCATTCACTCCTGCCTTCCACCAACAGATTTGTGCATGACTTCTAACAGTACATTTATAGTTCAGAGCTGATTAAATAATAATAATGTTTTGCTAGCTTTCAACATGTGAATAAAAAAAAAAAAAGAAGGCAAACGCAGACTTTTCATCTCTTGTTGAATAGAACATCCTTAAATATGTGATGTCAGAGGCCAGGGAGAGGAACAGGACGAGCTTCCAGACTGGCTGGGAGGTGTCTGTTAACGAGGTAGCATGTTGGACATCGTCCTCTCAGACACGTCCTTGTACGCTAGCGTTGGCAGGAATCCCCGTCAATGTAATTCTGCAAGATAATTCGTTCTGCGTTAATCTCATTTGTCCTTCTAATGTCATGACAGGAAATTCCTCAACAAACCAATGAAAATGACTGTGGGGTGTTTGTCTTGGAGGTAACTCACCATCTTAATCTCCACTTACAGTTGGCTGAAATTTGACCCACCGGATATTAAAGATACATTTAGATTTTTAAATGTTTATTTTCATTCCTTCCCCTTCCTCTCTCTTAGTACTGCAGGCGCCTTGGGTTGGGGAAACCACTCCACTTTCTTCAGGAAGACATTCCCAAAGTTCGCAAAAGAATCTATAAAGAACTCTGTCAATGTAAACTCAAGCTCTGAGGTTCACTTTTCAATGGCAACATTATGAACACATAATTATATGCAGTGGGACGGACACGCCATTGGACCGTTTTGGGGCCGTTTCAGATGTGCAATATCTAGGGTGTGTCTACAGTCTAAGCATGTGAGTTCTGACTCGCACAATGTCGTCTTTGTGGATTGTGATGCAACTCGGACACCAGCTCATTTATTCTTTGACCTGAACCAAATTGAGACGCAAACAACTATTTAAACAAACTCATCCATTTGAAGATTTTTGTTTGTCAGTGTTTTGTTTAGGTAGTTTGTGATTTTGATTGAGTGTCTGCAATGTATTTTTTTCTAGCTCAGCTGAGGCTCTGTGTCTTAGCCGTAACTGTTATGGTATGTTACATGTCCCTTACTGGGAGTATGTTTGCATTCAGAATTACAGGTATTTTGGGAGGTGTAAGTGAACAAATTAAATAATAATGAAACTCATAATAGTCATGTTAATAACAACGATGAAAATAAGAATTATAAAAATAAAGCATTATTTTTATCTGAGTACATCCACTTATTAATTGAGGACAATGTTTTAGAGTACTTGTTCAAAAATAAAACTGTTAACTTCTGAAATGGAAGCATAGACGTGGTTATTTATTGTTTGCATTATATATTTTACAGATTGTACAGAGTTCCATGTTTGTTCTTTGAATAAATGTGTTTTCTCACTATCAAACACTGACAATGCTGCACAGAGGGGGAGAGAGCCATAGAAACGATCAGCTTGAGTTTCTATCCATCTGTTTAACAGTGCTGTGCTCAATCCGAATACACATTGGGCTTTGTGAACAAAAAATTAGTACGCTTAAAAAAAACTAAACGTACTCCATGTTAAACACGAAATTGTATGGCACTAAACCGCTCTCCACAATGGTTAAGCATGTCCCATCTGAAGTCTTGACAAAATCCCTTTGAAGTTTTAGGATGATTGGAGGACTTAGGAAGGAGGATCATATTTGTTCGTAAAGTGTCTTATTATGCTTTAGTGTCACCAAATTCCTCCCGCTTTCTGCAAAGTCGTGATCAGTGGAAGTTTTGGATTTACCAATAGTGAGAGGCCGAACGTCGATTCTAAACAGACCGGACCCTTTCCCCCCAAAGGATCCTTTAAATTCGGCCTCTCAATCGTCCTGAAAGCCCCAGTCCACCTCCGGGCCGTCGTCTAAGTGCAGGAAGAGGTAAGACATCAGCTGGAACATGTTCTGCCACAGGAGCAGGGAGACATAGTAGTAGAAGTCGCTGGAGTCGATCTGGCAGAACTCCCCCGAGTAGTTCAGATCGCACAGGCAGTGGAAGCTGTTCAACATGTTATGACAGAGGGCTCCGTACATACACGGCTCCGACTCGCATTCGTCCACATCGACCTCGCACCTGGGATGAAAAGAGAAGACGGGTCAAATATTTCTGATTAGTTTCTTCACACAACAAAAAGGAAAGGTCTAAATTAGCACCAGATCGATGTTTACGCGTTTGAGAGTGTTTGAGACCCACTGCACCCCACACCTGCAGTTTGAGGTTTCAGGTGTGTAATTAGTCCATACCATTGCCCAGTGAAGCCTGGCAGGCAGTCACAAGTGTATTCTAGCTGTGAACACTTTCCCCCGTTGAAGCAGTTGTAGTTCCACTTAGAGCCAAAGCACAGAGATGCGGGCAGGATGGGTGCCCTAGGAAGAGAATAATACACACATGTAAGGGTAAGCGTTGCGTCTTACTGGAACGAGTTAAGTTTCAAGTTTATTTGTCATATGCAATTAACATAGGGCTAACATGCAATTAAATGAGGTGGACAAGAGTCGGTCAACCAACTCAGCAGAATCAAAATAAAAAGTTAAGAAAACAAAATCTAAAATTACAAACATACACACATACGCACGAAATATATAACAGCAATACATTCAAAAATAAGAGTGAGGGCACTAAGGGCAGTTCATTACAAAATAAATAGGAAGTGTTTATACAGTGCATTGTTTGAGAACATGTGGTTGTAGAAAGTAAAGGATGAGATACATGACAGTTTGTACTCACGGACTCATCTCAATGTACCATGGAAGTTCTGGTATTTTTTCACTGAAAATAGAGAGTTTTGAATTATATTTATTTTCCTTTCTTTCTATCATGTAATGCTGTTAGATAAGCTACAAAGTGTTGTTGTGCTCTGATGTGCTTGGGACTTACTCGCAGAGGGGTCCTGTCCGGTTCTGTGGGCAGAGACAGGCATAGTGCTGGACGCCCCTGAGGCACGTGGCCCCTAGAGCACACCTATTGTCATCACACACATTTGTCTCCGCCTCACATCGGGTGCCAGTGTACCCCTCCTCACACAAACACCGGTACCCGTCCGCCAGGACTCTGCAGTTGCCATGTGAACAAGGAGCGGAGGCGCAGTAGTCCGTCGAGACCTCACACAGCGGCCCGGTCCACCCAGACGGACACTTGCAATGGGACAGGTTGAAAAGGTCTTCGCACTCGCCTTGGTTCTGACAGGGGTTGGATGAACACACACTGGCCCCCCAGCAGCCGTAGCGAGGGGCCTGCGACGTGCCGGAGGACACCCTGACAAACCGTTCCTCCTGGGGGGTGCGCAGGGTGAGCTCTGCATCTCCGTAGAAGGGCAGCAGGAGCCCTCCGATCTCCACGGGCCCCAGACACCCAGCCAGGCCCCCTCCAGCTTCAGGCCCCAGACCCCCCAGGAGGATGTCCACCCCGTCCCTCAGAAAGTCCAGGTTGCCGGTGGCGACGCCTGACACGAGGGACTCCCCGCGGCGGTCCCTGTCCACCACCAGGACCCAGGGGGAGGTGCGAAGCTCCGGCGCCATCATGGCGATCTCCACCGTGTGCCACTCGCCGTTGTCGAGACGACGTGCGCCCTGCACGCTCAACGTCGAGGATCCGTCGCGGCCCCCCGCCCGTAGCTCCAGCAGCGGTCGGCCGTCCCAGAGGGAGACGGTACAGTAGTCGGGGCCGTTCTCCGCATGGATCAAAGTGCCGTGGGACTGTCTGGTGCGAAAGCTGAACAGGACGCTGGTTAGTCTGCGGCTGATCCTCCCGTTGCCTCTCACAGAGAGTTCAGCGCTTCCCAGCGTCACATTGGACACACCTTAGAGGGGAGACGTGTCAGTGTTATCCACATCTTTCTGTGACGTTCTCAACAAAATAGAACCAGCCATTTTGATATTAAAAGTTATTAAAGCTATTAAAGCTATTAAAGGTTTACTAAAATGCTCTACATTTATCAAAAGCACATGACTATGGGCTGTAGTTAGGACTGTTGGGGAGTTTGTGTGACACCTTATGGAGTTCCTTCCAAACAGCTATTTGGCTTTATAGTTAATCCGACCAGGGATAATCTCAGCTCTGGGGAATCTAATGAACAGCCACTGCAACTGAATGAAGATCCAATTGTAGTAAATCGAAAGCATTTTCCAGGGCAGCACTTAAACTTTGTAACTCTCTCCCTCCTCTAATTCGTAGTTCCAACCATCTGTTAATCTTTCAAACACACCTTAAAACAAATGTTTCACCCTAACATACCATAGTTAACTGTTTAGAATCTGATTACTGATACTATCTTTTGATTACATATAGTTGGAACTGTTGTCTGTTTTACTATATCTGTCTTACTGTTTATTTGTGTCATGTTATCTATGTTGATGCTGTAAACCAACTTCATGGTTTTAGAAAAGAGCTTTATGAATAAAATGAATTATTGTTATGATTATGATTATTAATAATCATAATAATAACAATAATAATGTCCCTGTATTTATTGGAATGGGTCACTTAGAAAGCTATGCTCGCTACACAGCTCATTCATCGGACTGTGATGACGGCCTATCACGCTTTAAAGTGCAGCAGGTGTTATCGCAATAGGAACAGACCAACACCCGGAGTTTAAGCTTCAGGAAAGGAAATCCGTGGGAGTGAATATCGTGACCAACTGCCAGCCTGTTGCGCGTGTCATCAGCTTAACTCGGGACTCACACTCAAAGCCCTGGGAGACGGGCCGGCAGGCGGCGGTGGCCGGGCAGGGGGACAGCGCACACCATTCCACCTCCTCACAGCGCCGCCCCGCCGTGTTGGCGGGGCAGAGGCAGGCGAAGTCGTCCCATGTCGAGAAGCAAAGCCCACCGTTGAGACACGGGCTGACCTGGTGTGGGAAAAACACGACGTGCCGCGCGCCACG
>JAVQJS010067409.1:0-23849 GCA_036024795.1 Galaxias rostratus | reverse complement strand
CACCAACCCCCCCCCCCCCCCCCCCCCCCCCCCTTACCACGTTGGGGCCGATCATATCGGCAAACATCATTCTGCAGGTTGGTAATAAATTCGTGGTAGTGCTTTACCCTTTGGACTTTCTGCTGATTCACACTTGAAAATAACAGTATACCTCAGCAAAGTACCAGAGTACAAGTTTCATCTTGATTAATGATATATCAACTTTCATGACTGATTACATTCTAAGTGATTGAAATCAGCAAGGTCTGAAGAGAGTTCATTTTGTGTATGATGGTTGTAAACAGCTGTCTTTTTGTTAAAATTCTGAACAAACCGTCTTTGAGTATAATTATACTCTGTCTTATGATAAGCCACCTCAGCCGCCGTATCAACGTCAATGTAATATCCTTATAACAAACATAAGATTTTGCTACGTATATGGTTATATTTGACGGGAAGTTAATTTGAAGTAAAGGATTTGCACCTAGCCTAGATTAGAATTTATTTGAGTTGCAATGTAACCCATTTCCTCATGCTTATTCTACAGACCTGTCTATTGGCTGGGTAAGGAGACCTTGAGGGTATCTGCTGCCCTGTTTGCTGAGAACCGTCGGCGTCTTTGCCAGGGTTTGAAAGCAAAGCAAGGAGTGGTGCCCAAGTCCTTTGTGGTGCTACAAGGGGGTGAACAGAAGCAGAGATATTGCACCGATACAGACCAACTCTTCAGACAGGTGGGCTGTCTTTCCATTTAAGGTTCAACTCACTGGACTGTCATATTGATTTCACACATCATTTAGTATCACAGCACCAGTCTTATGGCTCTAGTACAGTGGTTCTTAACCTTTTTGGAGGTACTGAACCGTGCAAGTTTCATAATCGCATTCACCGAACCCCTCGCACCCTTTACCGAACCCTTCGTACAGAAAAAACTCACACACAGTGTGTGTGTTTTGACCCCCGCCGAACCCCTGAGACTGACTCACCGAACCCCTGGGGTTCGATCGAACCCAGGTTAAGAACCACTGCTCTAGTGTGTCATGGTGGAAAAAGAGCTTTGGTGTAGTATTATCAGTGTAATGAGGATTGACTCTCTAATTCTGCTTTGTAGGAGTCCTTCTTTCACTGGGCTTTTGGAGTGACTGAGGCAGACTGCTACGGTGCTATTGATGTAGACACAGGAAAATCCATTCTGTTTGTCCCTAAGCTGCCAGACAGCTATGCTACTTGGATGGGAGAGTGAGTCACACATTGACTTTCATTGGTTAGAAGTAAAGAAGACTTGACTGAAAGCATGTATTTGTTTTATAGGATGATTAGATCATATTTTCACTTTTAGATGTTACCCTGGAAATTACCCAAAACACTGGGTAATGGGGACGATGATGTATCAAAAAGCACTTGATTTATCTACAAATATAAGCTGTGTTGGTGCGAACCCTTGCAAGTAGCATTGACATACTACCAATCCATCCCACTACACCATAGGTAGTTGTGAATATCAATATGTTGGGAAGAGCCAAACAATGTTCTGTATTTGAATTACATGTACATGCTATTAACATATAATATTTTTTTTTATTGCTGTAGAACAGTACCTAAAAGCATTAACTGTTACTCTGAGTCCAGTTAAAACAATTGATGTAGTTATTTTCTCATTCAGAACCTCTGTACGTTTTCAGGATTCATCCAAGGGATCACTTCAAAAACAAGTATGCAGTGGACGAGGTGCAATACACCTGTGATGTAGGTGTGCCTTTATCAGACTTGTTTTATAAGCTTGTCAGACTAGTTTTATTTAGCATGTGCCCCCCAGTAGAAGTGCATTAAGTGATTCTTGAATGTTAATTATTGGTGCTCCTATGAACACAAACAATATCCTGTCAGGAATGTGAAGCCTGACATTTTGGTAGTAGTAGTAAACTATACTAAGTTATTTGAGCCATGCCATTTAATTAGCACCTTAATACCAGGTAAGGGTTACATCACTTCTGCTTACAGCTGAACTTAGCGTTTGTTCCTTCATATCTTCCTAATGTTCATTTTTGCAATATTGCAGATTGCTGAAGTTCTGTCCAAACTGAAACCAGCAGTGCTTCTAACATTGGTATGTTGTCTCTCAGGTTTCTTTCATTATGACCTCTGGGCTACTCAAATTTCTGTGGAATCTGTCTTAAGAACAGGAAATCGGTGGGCATTCCCTGGTGGGATAATGTACCATGTGTGAACTGGTTGCTCGATGCAAAGAAATTGTGGGGCATGATAAACCTTAGATGGTGCTTGACTTCATGGAGGAAAATTATGGCATTCATTTGCTTCAGGCCACTTTCCAGATGGGGTACCTGACCAGAGTGTTGAAGACTGTGTGTGCGCGGTTGTTACAAAAAAATATTTCCCAATGTAATCGAAAGCCTCAAATTGTAACAATGGGCTACTGAAATTGTAGTGTCAGGTTAGGATTTAAGTCCAAGTACACACAGGTGGAGAGGAGACTGTTGGTGAGAAGAGGTTGTGGAAAGGAAAAGACTCCTCCCCATGAAAGGCCCAGAAGGGATGAGTCAATCCAAGCCTGAACTATCTAAACTCTGAGATGGAATAAGCTTAATACGGGCAGGGCCACATCTGGCACCACAGGGGGTGTGATGGCATTGGAAGCCAAAAGAGAAGTGAACTGTAATTGTGCATATCTTACTGTGACGGTTTCTAGAGAACCACGAGATGTGGTAGATGTGGGGGGCGGCTGCATCCTTTACACTTCATAGCCAGTGGTCCAAAGTGAAATGACTGAAGGAGTCCCAAACTAAAAATGCATTAGAGGTTCTTCATTGCCCGGGCCTTTTACCTAAGGAATGTTAGTTGTTTTTTTTGTGAAATACGTTAATCTCTTTTTAAGCTCCATTAAATATACATTTCAGCTTTTGATATACCGTACTATGTACTTGTGTCTGTCTCACTGCTTTCTTTTTCCTATCCTGAACCTTTGTTTAGTTTTGTATGCGTTACCAATCCCCTCATGCACTGTGGTGTTTATTGGGATTTGTAAATTAAGTTTTAAATTTGTCTCTGTTTTTCAGCGTGGACAAAATACTGACAGTGGAAGTACCTGTCGTGAAGCCTCCTTTGAAGGAATTAGTCAGTATGTAACCGCCATGCATTATTCATGGTCATTTCAAATTAATGAGATAGGTTGTTAGAATTGTCATTACCCTGGATGAGTTTAATGATTCAGCATACCAATTTGAGATTATTTATGGCATCTTGACATTACTTGTGATTTGCAATCCCTATAAAAATCCTCCGATGCCAGGGTGGGATGGTGTTACATTGCGTTCAAAATATTTGCCCTTTTTATAATTTATTCTAATACGTATCATATGTTTGGCTGTTTGCTCACAAACAGTTGATTTTCGACAAAAACAAGAGCAAATCTAATAAAATCATTTACAATTTAGAAAACAATGCAACAAAAATACTCATCGCACTCTGTAATCACAAATATTTTTCCATGGAATACCCCTAACACCCACCTCTTGTTAAAACATTTGAATGCTGTGTTTGACAGATTCCAAGTCAACAACACTCACTTGCATCCAGTCATTGTGGAATAGTAAGTAGTTCTTTTTTCTTATGTTCTCTATTTGTTCCTGTTGGCCATTGCAGCCTCATATTGAGGTTATGCTGTGTCTGCTCCCAGACGCATGGGCTTTTCCTTAGGCTGTTTTTGGCCTCCCAGGCAGCACTGTAAGCCAGTCTGCTCTGCTGTAATGGTGTTCGTGCTTGCCTGGCTGCCCTTGGCATTAGACTCTGCTCAATCCTGATGAATTGACATTTCAGAAATAAGGCAGCACACCATTCAGGCACATCTCCTTGGAGGAAAGACTTGATTACATTTTCTCCCTTTTCTTATGTCTCCTCTTTTTATCAGTAGGTTTTCATTGGTTACCAAACCTAGTTATTTGTGTTTCTGCAAGCCTTATTACTCTTCAGAGTAGATTTCAGACAGATCTTGTATAATGGCAGATTTTTTTTTCTGAGAGTAAAAACCATCAAGAAACAATTGGTGGGACAAAAACACTTCTATTCAGTCTTCCAAAATGGTTTGTCTTGAAATGTTTTTATAGCATGTAAGAAATATCTCATTTAGATAAGGATGGAGAACATTTTGTGTTGGCCTTGCAAATGACTTGTTTTGAATTGTGACGGTACAAATAGGTTGCAAACAGCAATTAATATAGCTATACTTATAAGTAATTCTTAACTTACTTTTATAAGTAATTTTTTATCATGCGTGCCATAAAATGTGAATGCCAAAGTCGATGATTATTTCACGTGAACTCCCTTGAAACTGTGAAGATTTGCTTCACGGCATAAGGAAGTGCGTCACTAAATCAGGAGCAGATGACCATACTTGGAATGTAGTAGTTGATCATACTTCCTATATGCAGTGACCACAAGCATTCTGTATGTCTTCTTTGAGACAGTGATGCGAAAATGATTACAGCAAGCAAACTGTGGAGGCAAACAAAGTCACTTATAAGAAACTACCTGCAGATGCTTCAAATATATTTCAGATGAAAACAAGCACCAGCTGCATTTCAGCTTGGTAGTGCATGCACAGAGCTTATTGTTTTATTTTTTAATATCAGTTTTATGAGTGTATAAAACGTTATCTCCATGGTTTGAGCATTTGGCTCCTTGCAATGTTCCCCAGATGACAAAATATAAACTCTTTACTCGTTTTGTACAGTACACGCATGCACTGCAGATTCAGAGCAAGCTGGAATCATTGTTATTAGCTTCTGGCTTTAAATTCAAGTACGTGTTTTGTGCATGATAAGGTGGACAAATGTCCATCTGGCAGGCTAGGCAATAGGTGTAATGACGTTAGCCAGGAGGGCTTTCACTCCTTCTATTCTTCTTCTCATGCTATCCTCTTCCTCCCCCAGTCGTCTGATTAAGACTGATATGGAGCTGGAGGTCCTGCGCTACACTAACAGGATTTCGAGCGAAGCCCATAAAGAGGTAATATCCAACAGGGCCAAACAGACCTGCTGCAGGGGCTACAGTTACCACAACCTGGCTCATCACATTTGGAAATGGGATATCAGGATCCTATGAGCTTGTGTATTTAGCCCAGAGAGTTGAGCAAATACTGTGTGGATTGGTTTCTTGCAGTCTGAAGTGCTGGCTTGAACCTATTCAGCTGTGACATCATAAGACTTACTGAAGGTTTTAAAAAGTTTTGCTCTATGAGGCATGCTACTTTTTTTTCTTGCTTTTTTCTAAGAATTCTGTTTCTTTTGTTTGTTTTCCAACAGCTCATGAAGCATGTGAAGCCTGGCCAGAAAGAATATGAAATGGAGAGGTAGGTTCACCTTAGTAGAGTCATGTACCACATGAGTAATTTGTTGACTGTTCAGTACATTGTGAATTGCTTATCACACATGTTCTTTAATTATGATGGTTAGGCAGCTGTCATATCTTTATTACAGGACGATTCCTACACCTACTATAATAGATATAGTTAAACCAGTGTAGCTTATCGATGTTGATGTTCTGTGATCTTTCGGCTGTACTATATTCACAACACTGGGGATAATACATACTGCTGCCCCCTCCTGCCTGCCTCTTTCAGTTTTAAACTTTTGCATTAATGCTGTGCCCTGCTGTTGAGTAAACCTTTTGCAAGAGGAATCTAGTCTTTGTTCAATGATTAAGGTTTGGGAAAATGTTTGTTTATTCTACGTTGATGTCAATGACATTTAAAATTCTATTCTCCCCTGCTTCTGCATACGAGACTGCAAGAGAATGACCGGTCCTACTTGGGTGCTTTTACTTTGCGACAACTGTGTAATAACAGTGTGCATTGTAATACATTTAAATAGTTCTAAAATATTAAGGTGACCTACACATTTTTTATGAAAAAAAGAGTTGCCATGTAAGCCAGTCATAGCTTTCTGATGGTAGCATTAAACTGTTAATCAGCAATGCTAGTGTGTTTAATCTTTTAGTCTGTTCGGTCTTTCTGTGTGTTGATTTGAAAGTTCTCTATTTTTAAACTAAATAAAGAAAGCGGAAGTGCTTTTGTTTGCTCTGTGAATAAACACTTGGATATAGGATGTACAGTGCTAGGGAAACTTATATTAAAAAAGTTTGTGGATTATTATTGACTGTTGTTCCTTTGCAGTCTTTTCCAGCACTACTGCTACTCCAGAGGAGGGATGCGTCACACATCCTACACCTGTATCTGTGGAACGTAAGGAGCCTTTTTCTTGCTAAACATCATAGAAAACATAACATTTTATGATGATGATGATGAGATGATGATGAGAAATAGCTGAAATCGTACAGCAATTAACCACAATAAAGAATGTTGTACGGTCTTCAAACAGCGCCGTCTCTTCAACTTGAATTGTACACCATATTTTGATTTTATTTTACTACTATATTCAGTGTGCCACTCTAGGATGGCTTTTTCTAGCCCATTTAATCTGACGTGCTTTGGTCTAGTTAGCAAAGATAGCATTATTATGAGGGGAGACTTGCATTGTATTGCCCTGTAGTTTAATGTCCTGTTGACACAGGCGGTGTTGTGAGCATCCCTAGTCCTTCCAGCTGTTTCAGTTGTGTATTTCCCACAGTCCCAGAACACAGTTACACAGCTACTAGGGAAATTAAGATGTGTAGAGATAACTGCAATGTGGATGTGGAAAGATGTGCAACCCTTTTCTTCCTGAAATTTGATTAGTTTTTTGGATCCATTAACACAATAGATTGAGTAATTTCCATCAATCGAAGGCCTTTGCAGTGGAACCGTTTTCTAATCTCAAGTCACAGCTACATTTTGCTGGGCCCACGTTAGGTCTTATCTTTTTTTTTCCGGTGAAAGGTCAGATTACATAATACCTTGTAATTTAAACCCAATCCATACAGTTTATTAATTAGTCATTTAAGATAAAAAAGTTGCATGATTGTCTCTCTTGTTGGTTTTACCCTTTAAGATTATATCGAAGACATTGCGACTTCATATAGATTGCTATTTTAATTGTGCTGGACCCTCATTTTGTCCATAGTTTTCTATCGCAACTATCAGTTGTTTATCTGATTCTGTTCTAATCTATTCCCAACAGCGGCAACAACTCCTCAGTTCTCCACTATGGTCATGCTGGGGCTCCTAATGATAAGACAATTGAGGATGGAGATATGTGGTGAGTCATCCAAACCTACTGCACATATTCTCCTACAAATGATTCTTACGCTTCCATGTGTCAATGTTAGTCGACGTGGTTACTGCAACAGTTGTGCTTACCGATGGAAGCATGCTATCAGTGCCTGAGGGAGTTAGTGATTACAGTATATGATCTGCACCTTTTCAGTAATATGTGTATAAAAGTCATTACATAGGAATGGCTTTAACGGCTTTGCGCTCTGCCCGAGCACAGATAAGCAGTGATGGGGTGTTCTTCCTTGCAGCCTATTTGACATGGGCGGAGAGTACTACTGTTACTCCTCTGACATCACCTGCTCCTTCCCAGCCAATGGAAAATTCACTCCAGACCAGAAGGCTGTCTATGAGGCAGTGCTGAAGTCCTCCCGTGCTGTCCTGGCCGCCATCAAACCAGGTACGTTGCAGCACCATGTGAAAAATAAGTATGCTCTGAGATTTATGATGTAATTCATTCAGTCAGTCAATACACCTGGGGAGGACTAGAGGTGCTTGTTGTGTTCCAGGTGTAAAGTGGACTGAGATGCACCGCCTGGCTGACCAGGTGCACCTGGAGGAGCTTTTGAGATTGGGTCTACTGCGCGGCAGTGTGGAGGAAATGATGAAGGTTCACATGGGCTCAGTTTTCATGCCTCATGGCTTGGGTCACCTGCTGGGCATTGATGTCCACGATGTGGGAGGGTACCCTGAGGTCAGTAAGCACTCAACATCACAGCTCTGAGCCAAGATATTTGAAAGAAAGCGGAGACAAACTCCTAGAACCGTCCTATAAAATTAATTTGTCCTCATCAATCTACACACAATGGCCCATAATGTAGAAGCGAGCGCAGGTTTGTCGTGATTTTGGCAGATTCATGAAAAATAAAAAAACTGACATCAGATTTACATCAGTCTTCAGACCCTTTACTATGACACTTGACAAGTTGAGCTCAGATGCATCCTTTTACCGTTTACATTGATCATCCTTAACGTTATTTGGAAAGTCTGCTGTTTATGTTAGTTCCCACAGTTAACAATGCATGTCGCAGCAGAAACCAAGCCACAAAGTTTAAAGAATTGTCTATAGACCTCCGAGACAGGACTTTCAAAGCACAGATCCGGTGAAGGGTTTAAAAATGAACAATATTTGTAAGAAGTCTAAGGATCCGCATACTTTCTGAATGCACTTATAGGTACCACTCATGACGTTTTTGTTTAGGGTGTGGAACGCATAAACGAACCTGGGCTGAAGAGTTTAAGGATGGGCCGCGTTGTGCAGGAGCGTATGGTTCTGACAGTTGAACCAGGTATCTACTTCATCAACCACCTGCTTGACCAGGCCCTGGCCAACCCAGCCCAAAGCTGCTTCATCAACAGCCAGATACTGGCCCGCTTCCGTGGTTTTGGAGGGGTCAGTATACAAGATCAAAGTGGAATACTAACAAATAATGGACCAGTCTTAAAGTAATAAAACTTGAAAACTTGAACCTTGAAAGGCGCCTTATAAATGTAATGTATCATTATTATTATTATTAATGCAAAAGACTTTCGAATGCATCGCTCTTCAAAGGGGTATACCTGATCTGTGATGCAACCATCTTGAGAATGCAGTATTCTTCTGCTAATTAGTTATGCTGTAGTTTCTGATGTACTTAGGCATGTTTCCTATTTTATTTCAATCTTATTGAAAGACCAGGGATCTGATCTATAGCGTAGTATATAAAACATATCTTTAAGCTTAGGTTTTCTGCTGGGATGACGGTTTCAGAAATGCCTTTCTTTTGTCTAGGTACGCATTGAGGATGACATTGCAGTGACAGCAGATGGTGTGGAGTTGCTCACTTGTGTACCTCGTACAGTGGAGGAAATCGAGACACTGATGGCTGAACCTGGAAAGTCCCTCAGCCCTCTTGTGAGCGGTGACAAATCCTGAGGTGCTTCTTTCCACTCAACATCAATCTAATCCTAATGACAGCGCTAATGCTAATTATGTTCATTTCACAAAAGGGACAAGTATGTCATGATCTAACAAGTATTTTAAATGTTGCAATGCAATGAACCTTTTTATAAAAAATCAGAAGTTCTAGTTTTGGTATTTGCTCAAAAAAAAGTACACGTTAAACCTGCCGTGCTATCAATTCAATGTCTGCATGATGATATCAAATAGCAACCAATTATGTTGCTTTCGCTGTTGAACACTTATTTTAGTGCCTCCTGGTAAGCTCCTTTGATTTGTTTATATTTTCACTGGTATTTACTGGACCTTTTATTACTCCAAATAAGCTGATTATCATAGAAAAAAATGAAAATTAAATAAACTGTTTGGAAAAAAGTCATGTTTTTAAGTCTGTTATATTGCTTATCCACTAGATGGTGAACATTCCTAAATACAAAACAAAGATTGGTTTGTTTCCAATGCATGGCCACTACTCCCTTGGTGTAGGATGCTTGCTAGAAATGGAAAATTATGATAATATACAAAAACAATTTGTTGTAAATCTGATGGAACTTGCAAATTATACATTGACTGTATTAGTACTCATGTTTTCTGGTACTTTCCTTTACTTCACAAATCCTCAGGTCCCACCGACCTACCTTGAGAGGACGTTGATGAATGAATCTAAATATTTCAATGCCAAAAGCTTTGTTTTTAGATAACAGTACCTCTACAATAATTTAGATTGTGTGACAATACTGAGTTCTTAAGGTACCTAACACACTAAATGGAGGTCACAATGTAGAAACAAACATACAAAGAATCTGATTTATCAACATATTTGTTTAATTAACAGTACTAGATGACTATCTGAATATTTTATGTCCAAATAAGAGAAATTTGCGATGTTCTTCAAACGGGTACAAAGGTTTGTTGCTGTCATTGCGTGCACATGGAAAAATATTTTTGCGTACCTTTTTCACAAGTAAAACATTAGCATTTTAGCCATCTGCTTTTACCATTCTGCACATTCTGGAATGCTTCCATTCCCTTTTGATGCAGCTTGGTGGAAAAGCAACAGGTTTTAACCCTGCAGCCAAAAGAGGCCACTGGTGACCCATAAACCTGTGCCCTCCCTAGGTGCCCCTGCAAATAAATAATAAGGGTTCTGTTCTGTCACTGGGAGGACTGGCTTAGCAACTATTTACTCATTCATACTTCTTAACATACAAACTAAATACACACTTCAATGGCGGTGGTGTAACGCAATGAACATTTCAATACAGTTTTGAGTTTCACTTGGGTGAGCGGCACTGGAGAGATTCTGTGTTTTTCTGTTTGACAATGAATGTGAAATATCTTTGGTCAACAAAACTTATGCTGAGTGTGATTATGGTCTGGCACGTAAACGCCGTAGCAGTTACTGGGTTCCATTACATGTTTCTTCTATTGGCACTTCAAGGAATGTTTATGTATATGTCAGTTTTCTATAAAAGGTACTGTTGTAGAATTCAGGATATTTAATCAGATAACTTACATGGCTCACTTGTGACACAATTGACTCTGTAAAGACTATGTTATTAATTATACCATACCGTAAATATGTGAACGGCTAGGTGTAAAGAAGCATATTAGAAACAGTACAATCTACAGTAACATACTGCATGTTGATTTTTTTTTTTTACATTTTCCCATCTTCTTATCCAGGAGACGTGTGACAGCAGAGCCTGGGAGTTTCGTCCCACATCCAGATCCTGTCGCAGTCCTCCTAATCATTTCATAGCTTACTGCGGGTAAATGGCCATGGCACAATGCTTCCCCAGGCACTCAGATAAGTGGCAGCTTTGTTTATTGGAAGGTCTGGGAACAATCCACAGAGTTGTTCCTGGTCTCTGTTTGCCGTCCTCCTTTGCGACTCCTCTACCATACCAAAGTATTTTGTATTCTCATTCCCAAGCCAGCCTAAAAGAAGAAGAGTTTCCAAATGGTAGGTAGCCAGCTTGAGGCAAGCTCCAGACTGCCTGCGTCAGTATTTCTGTCCTAGAGACTGAAGGTCTGCCCCTTGTAGAGAGTCTAGCCCCACAGGGACGCTGGGGGCCAGCTAGAAAGGGCTAGCTGCGTCCCCGGTGTATTGTCTGTCTGTTAGCTCCTTGTGAGCAGGAGGCACAGCATGTAGTCTTGTAGTAGTCATACACACATAGTCGAGCCTGAACCACTACGTTACAGTTGAAATATTTGTCTCTACAGTTTTCATCTGAGAAAAAAAGGAAGAAGAAGTTAAAATTGTAGCGGGCTGAAGCATCTAAACAGTGAAGACGGAATCTAATGTTTTAAAATAGAAGGATATTTTGCAGTGACCGACCTATGTGTGGGACGCAAGGCTCAGGGTTGCACTCTTCTTTGTCCGCTGGCCTTAAATGCTCCTCACAGCCCTCATTGGACAGCATGTCATCCGAGAGACAACGCACCTCCCGCACACGGAAGCCCCCCTCACATGTTTTAGAACACTGCACAAATACAGGCAGCACACAGTGTGAACATTAAAACAAACATCAACACAAACTCTTTCATTAAAGCCCCTCCAGAGACTAATTTGAGAACGGACCTTTTGAGGGGCCAAGCATTTCAGAGGGCACATGCATGTGAGGCTTCTTTACTCACGGCGCTCCAGTCTGTGTGGTACCATTTGGCCCCGCAGGCTTTGAGGTGACAGCTCTGCTGTCTGAGCGGTCTCTCTAGGGAGGAGCACTCATAGGGGGGCATAACAGTGTGCCCTTCCTCAGACTTCAGTAGACACACCACTTCCCTCTGCTGGCTGCCTGCTCCACACTCTGCAGAACACTGGGGACAGAGAGAGGGCAGGTGTGAGACGGGAAAGAAGACATCAGAAGGACAACAAATAAAAAATTAAGCAATCTCCATGTAAACTCCACGCAAACTTCATCTAAACTCCCTGTGTGGCTGTCCTCTTACCTGGTTCCAAGGTCCGGTGAACCACTCGATACGGCTCTCACATGGACCACTGTTACAGACCTGGGAGTCTGCAGGCCGCTCATAGCCGCAACCCTCCAGGGGGAGGCTGCTGATGTGATTGGTCAGGCACAGTACACCTCTGGTCTGCACGCCCATGTTACACTCTGCAGAGCACTACAGGAAAAGGTTACACAGGATGGTGTGTACAAAGGAACAGCAGACATCATGATAAATATCACAGAAAAAGAAGAAAATACAATATGTGGGATTTATTGCTTTACCCTATCTCCCCAGTCGGTAAAGAACCAGCTCTTGGCACAGGTTCCCATATCACAGTTCTCTTTGTCATCAGGTCGAAGTTTCATGTTGCACTCTTCATCAGGCACAAAATCCCCAACGTTGCTGACACAGTGCACTTCTCGGGACCGCTGGCCCACCCCACAGGGAACTGAGCACTTGGGTGACACACACCGGCTGGTTAGCAAACCTTGTGACCACTCAAAACTCATATTGCAGACTGTGGAGCATGTGGAGCAACTGATAACAAAAATACAATTAATTAACAGAGATGACAGGCATGAATGTCACTTACAGCAGTCCATTCGCTGCGAATCTGCCACTCACTGCAGATCTTCATTTGGCAAGTGCTGGTCGTTTCTGGCCGTTCCAGATGACGGCACCGGCTGATATGGATGTTGAGGGTGCGGTTTGCATATACTTGGCGACACAGGACCTGACGATGTTGCATCCCCAGACCACAGGTCTTACTACACTCTGACCACTCTCCTATGTCCCAGCTACACACAAGGACCCATGGTTAGCTATCCAAAAGACAAGGAAAGTGTTTGTGTATTTTGGAGTGTTAGATGTATATGTTTCCATGTGTGTGTGTGTGTCTGTGTGCATGTGTGTGATGAATATGTTGTTGAGTGTCCCAGAGACATTCTCACAATGCTGGGCAGGGCTGTAGATTGCATGGCTCCTCCTGCGAGCTGGGCCTGGAGTTGCTGTCGCACAGGCTATCTGACACCGGCCCCTGACCCTGTCTGTGGAAACAGTGGAAGATGCTGAACCTGCTACCTGTAAACAAAAAATAGGAAACCGTTACCTTTATTGAGAAGCCAAATTTTCCCTGAATGGGTAAATGTGGTGTAAGTGAGAAAACTATCGAAAGCCATATGTTCTTCTTCACCTCGACCACAGGTGGCACTACATTCTGTTGACCCTGCGAGTTTCCAGTTGTGCTCTTTCTGGCGTCGGGGTGGCTGAGCTGCCGGTACCTGTCTGTCTGGAATCTTGGGAGGGTATTTGTCCCCCCTCTGGACGTTGGTCCCACCTCTCCCACTCAGAGTGTTCCCTGAGCAAGATAACAGAATATGTCAGCCAGGATCATAACTAGAAAAGAAGAGGCTGTTACTATGATGTATTCAGATGGGTTGGTTTGAAAAAATACTGTAAGTCGGATGATCTCACCTTCAGGTGTATGGGTAGGACTCTGGGGGCTAACTGGATTGTCAGAGGGAAGGGTATACTCATATTGCACTCCAGGGTTTGGCTGCTGGTAGATCACCTGAGAAAAAATACAAAGTGCAATTTCCATTAATAATTAATTAAGAATAGTACGATATGTTTTATGTTTCCTGGAAAAAGTAGTTTAATCTTTTGTAAGCATTTTCTGAAGGCAAAGCTTTCTATAGTGAACTCATTTAGACCAAAGATAGAATTGACAGTATGTAAGCCACTGACTGAAAGTAATAGTTGGCTGGTCACTAACATAAACTTCCAGTATCTCATTTGTGGGCCCCTCAGCCTGAAAGGACTCCCCAGCGGTGCTGGTTATTTCGTTGGGTCGACGGTAGGTGAACATAGTGCCGACTCCCTCGTACTTCCCTGGCCGGTCAATGGCCCAGTTCCCATTGATGATGAAGCGTCCTGAGCGACTTCGCAGCGCTAAAGGCAACAGACAGAATAAATGCTGCTCAGTTCGTTAAATGACAAACTGAAATAGCTCTGCATTTGCAACAATTAGTGGCAATATCTGCCTGAGTATAAGACATGCATATACTTTATTCAAAGATGTTACATATAAAAACAGAATTATATCATGGACATATGTAGAGTTAATACATTAAATAATAGAGCTAATCTTGGATTATTATTTTGGCAACATCAGGCTAAAATGAATTACTACTAAATCACTATGCAGGTTGGTTGAGTGTGCCGTGGCAGTCCTCAGCTGTCCTATGATACACCCACAGGACAGGGCAGTGCAGTGTGCCATGGCAGGCCTGGGCTGTCCTATGATACACCCACAGTACAGGGCAGTGCAGTGTGCCATGCAAGGCCTGGGCTGTCCTATGATACACCCACAGTACAGGGCAGTGCCGTGGCAGGCCTGGGCTGTACTATGTACACGGCAGTGGAGGGTAGAGACAACCCAGTACAAAAACAAGTCTTTTCTGTTGAGATAAACAGAATAAGCTGGTAAATCCGTCTAATTTGCAAAAGCTGCTCAAATAAATGGCTTTCATATCAAAGAGTTTTTTCAAGACTAATATTGATGTACTCATTTATCACAGTAAAAATACACATATCAATAAAGTGAAATGCACAGGGCACCACCATGGCGTCCACATCCACTTAATTGTGCTTTAATTTGTTCTCCTGTAAATGTACTGTAATGAACGGTGTCACTCAAGCGAGAATAATTTCCCACTCAGAAAGTAATTACAGCTAACTGAATAAATGCTGTCACGTGTAACCCTCAAAGAAATGTCAAATGAAACCTTTTAACAAGGCAACCTGTTTGTGCTGGCATCAAAATACTGTAGCATACCCTTTTGCGTGCACACAGCGGATTAGAAGCCAAGAGGTTGTAAGAACACCATTATAAACGGTAACATAAAACTACAAAGTATGAGCGAATTGGGGAAACTAGAGGAACACCAGAGATGCTTACAGCTCCATTACTATAATTCAGTGGTTTCTAGAGGAACATGTCTCTTCTCCTGTTTCCCTTCACTCCTCAGAATGTTAACACTTGTCCCGAGGATGTTGTATTTATAGGGCTCTCTTACAAAAACAACTTTAACATACCATACAGCAAACTTGCTGAAAGGAGCCATTGTCCATGCACTCATTTCTGCTTAGTAATTACAGTGCATGTGTGTGTGTGTGTGTGAGAGAGAGAGCGAGAGAGAGAGAGTCTGCTTGTATCATTATGTGCATTTGAAAAATGTCATGTTCGCACACCCTAGCAAACAAGAATGTGTCAACAATACGGTCACATCTGAGAAAATAGCACAATCAGCATCCATGTAGTAACGTGTGTAGGTGCAGGTACAGTCCCTGAGACTTCGATCAGTGGTGTTAGGTTTCTAGGAAGCAGGGAAATTCCTCACCTTGATTAAAAAGGATGGAGAAACTGGAGGAAAAAGGTCCTCTAATGAAAGCTTGTTTATACACTTTCCCTGAGGGAAGCAGTCAAGGGGAGTCGGGGCTCACTGCTGAGATGTGGCATGGCTCTCATTAAACCAATGTCTCCAACAATAAAACACTGACGTCCCCCGAGTCACTCCTGAAAATTGCTGACTACTGTAACCCACATTGATTATATAAAGAAAATTTTTCTCTTCAGAGTTCAAAGGGATTTTGTTTCAATACAAATGATTACCAATGTGTTGTGAGGATAATAATATCAAGAATGGACATTAGTCCACCCCCTGGGTTGATTTACCACTAAATTAGTTTAATTCGACTCATTTCACTAACAGCATTTGCCTGCTGCTTGCTACTGGGCTTGAAGCAATTGCTGTGAGAGGACAGAAAGATGGAGAAAACATAGCTGGTTCTGTCAGATGTTTATAATTTAAGGCTGATCATAACGTTCAACTTTTTATTGTTGTAATAAAAGTACTGTAAAACATAATAAAACCCTGTAAAACCCTGTGGCGCCACAAAAATAAAAAGCCAATAAAGGGTTAGTGACT
Source organism: Galaxias rostratus (assembly GCA_036024795.1). Classification (NCBI taxonomy): domain Eukaryota; kingdom Metazoa; phylum Chordata; class Actinopteri; order Galaxiiformes; family Galaxiidae; genus Galaxias; species Galaxias rostratus. Next base: position 7,771 of record JAVQJS010067409.1, on the reverse strand, counting down.
AGAGTTAGGGAATACATACCCAAGTAGTTCCTGCTTTTCATTGTCTCTGTCACATTAATCCTGGTGGCTCCCTCAGGGATCTCCACAATCCGGTGGTAGCCCACCTTAGACAAACTATGCTGGAAGAGGCCTGACACTAGCTTACAGGCTGTATTGTCTCCGCCACACACACCACACTTGTCCATTACCTTGCCTGAACCCAGGTATTCATCGCAGCCAGGACTCTGTCAGAGAAAGAGAGCGATAGAGAGAGAGAGAGAGAGAGAGAGAGAGAGAGAGAGAGAGACAGAGATAAATACAATGCCTATTGCCAGCAGTGTGGCAAGCCTAATGCTCCTGGGCAAAAGACAAAGATGTCAATAGCTCACAATTTACTAAAATTTAGCAATCTAGATGTTGCTGTCGTTGTTTATTTGTTTGGTGCTTTCTAGTGATTGCCTTAACAATATTGCAGATATTCAGAAAGGACCACATATTTCCATTCCATTATCTTAAGTCTCAAGATTTTGGATAATTAATTGAATATACGCAAAGCTGCAAATTGGAACTGTCAGAGAATTACCTTAGAAACGCTATTCAGGCAAAGACTTTTGACAACTTTACATACAAAGCTACACAGCATGTTTCACCTCCGTTATGAACTTCTTGAACTACAACTAATGAACTCCCTTAATTCAAAAACCAATTAGCAGTAATGTCTTTATTATGGGTCTTGTTCCCGGAACTTCTTTTTTTAAGCTTGGCAGCTCCCAGAGTTTCCTTAGTGTGTCAGCACTATTTCTCTCAGTGGCAGCCTTACAATGAGCCTGGATATGACACCGTAAATCAGCAGTCCATAAATTCAGCCGATCTATCGATAAAGACAACTTGTTGTGAGGACAGGTGCTGTAGGGCTTTGGGGTAGGAGCTAGCACAGTACTCCCAAAGCAGAGGGGCATTTGCAAGGACACACCTTTACGGGTCAAGACCAACCAGCAGGCACACCAAATGAGTGGATGCCAGAGGGAGTTAAATCATTGAGAAAGAATGACACAAAGCTCCTCTGTCACTGGATGCTAGCCAAGCTCTGGTCTTTCTGGTCAGTTTGCAACTGCTGTGGTGGTCCAAAGGAAAAGAACATAACAAAAAAAGACCTTTAAAAAAAAACTGTGTAGGACATTTTAACAGTCATTAAAGTGGGGTTTGCTTTAGATTTTGGTTGTCTCAGTGGGCTTAACTGTACCAGGACAGTGGTACGATAGCTGCAGGCTTGGCCATAAGAAAACATGGTGGTAGCCAGAGGTGGACTAAGGAGATTGTAGTAGAGTCAGGAGACTGGAGTCTGGTTCTCTTCCATGCATAGCATGGCGCTCTAAACTGGGCCACAGCAGTACCTGGGCCAAAGAAAATACAGAGTAACTTTTTCAACACAGGAAATAAGTGAGGAGAGAATGAATAGCACACTAAGAGCCCTGACAATGACAAAAGATATTATGTTGTGGCATGCAAAGTGGAATAAATCTTTACCACAAAGGTCTGGTTAAATATGTAACCATAGAACAGAACAAATGGTAGGCACATTCATGTGGTTTTATGCTTCACCATCAGATATACATAGTGACTAAATGTTTAGTCAAGTTAAACACATTTCAAATGTCGATGCATGTTTTAAAAAATAAATGAAAAAAAGACAAATAATTGGCTTCCTCTTTTTCTGAGGAAAAGTGCATTTTGTTCACTCCATTCAAAAATAGATTCAAAGTGATTATGCCCATGTCTGTGAAAGCTGTAAATCATTAAATATACAGTATATGTCAAAAAAAAATCTTGTGAGAAATGTGAATATTTTGTACTACGCTTACTATCTATTGACTGGAAGACTTGTGGGAGAAAGAACTAGAGAAATAGATAAGGGCACGTATGTATTTATATATTCTGGCAATGTTTTATTTTCTTGTAATGTATTTTCATTAGTAGACAGTTGGGTATAAATTATGAGAGACAATACTGAGCTCTAGGTACATTCACTTCTGGTTTTTAAGTCTGCTTGCAACGTGCATGAACTTTTCAAAAAAAAACATCGAAGTAATTTATAATAATAATTTTGGGAAGTGAGAACACAGAGTTGCACATCTGCATCTGGGAGTCTGTGAAGCTCAAATCTCAGAGAAGACTGGTAATGAGCCGCCCCCAAGGTTTGGAAGGATGTCCGTTTTTAGAGGATCTGCAGTCCACACTATTCACTATTCATGTAATTTATATAATAGACCAGGTTGCTGCTTTTTCTCACAAACTCTCTGTGGGTGGTTCATGAGATTCCGGCAAAAGATAGCACCCCCATATCAAAAACTATAATGGGATTTTAAAGGTTAACCAAATCTATCTTCATCTGGAAATTGTTACCGTGCTTGTAATTATGTCATGATAGGAGTACTCTTACATACAATTGGGAAGTGAGAATATCTTCTGAGATGCTCCAATAAATTATCTAGTGGTAATACAAAATAAGATAATATACAACGGATGTATTTACAGGCATAGAATGTATTTGAAATTCGAGGCATATTAACCAACACCTTTAATTCCCAAAGCAAAGTGGGGCTAAATGCATTTGCTGCTCCGTATTTCTGTCACACACTAAAATGATACTCTGGAAGGAAAACCACCCTTAAGCTCTTTTTATTAACTGATACTTAATGGTTTTTATCGTATTGTCAGCTTTTAGGTAACATACACTTTTCTTGCAATAATTGTGCTTTTAACAGTGTGGGAGGGGTGGGGGGCTTGGTTTGTAATTTGTGGAATGCAAATATAAGCACAAATGTAGTGAGTTCAGAATGAGTTCACCTCTTTTTGCGGAATACAGGATATATCTTGGAAGCACTTAAATCATATCGCTACCCACACCGACCACATTTATAGGGCGAGTTAAAAAAAATCTTCTTGCACCTGCAATTTGAATTAAAGCAGTGGCGAGAATAAAACAGTGATCAAACCCCTGCTAACAGACCAGTCAGATGAAGGACAGTAATATACAACAGCAGGTGCTGACAACTACATTAACATCAGTGTATCAGGCTTTCTTGAAAACAGTTGTTTTAGATGAGCACAAATACATATAAGCCTATTTTACAATGGAGTTCAAGTCAAACAACTCCATCTCCGAGCATAATCCTTGTGATCCACTGTCCCATGTTCATGGGTGATTCACGGGACAATCCTAATGTGTTTATGCCGGAGGTTCCCACAGAAAGATGAATAACAGGGTGCCAATCTCAGAAACAAGATTACATTTTTGCCATAAGTGCAAGGGTTGAACATAGCATGACTTTGGATGTTTTACACAGCTTTTACTAGTTTATATATATACAGGAAAATAAATAATATTTAGAAGTACCAAACATCTGTCTGTATAGAGCATCAGATCAGAAGTTGTGATGTGAGCCTCCATAACTTCTCAAATACAGTTCCATTAGACAGAATACCCTATGTCATCAGCAATTCTCTGGAGACATGCAGCTGCTGTTATCATGGCTTGGATAGTAGACAGGCTCATCTGGAAATGTAATATTTACATTACCGGCTTCCAGACAAAGAACGCTGGGGCAACATTATCCTAACATATGGTATCATTTACTGTACAGTAGACTGGAGATGACCTTAAAACAAGATGGTTACAACATTAACTTTACTCAAAAACTATACTAGTGTATACCTTAATTATTCTGCATGCCAAAGACAAAGCAAGATTTTACAGTAAATCAGTTGGAACCAATTACCCCTACACTTCTTTCCCTAAAATACAGACCTTAATCCAGAAAAGCTTGTATCAGTAATGCAACTACTGCTAATAATACAAATATAATAATACATTTAATTTGTAAAGCGCCTTTCATCGTAAAGGAGGTAAATGGAACAATGCTGGGATTATAGCACATGGTCAGCAGAATACAGTGTTTGTGGCTTTGCATCCACTACATGCATTGCTTTCATGAGCAGGGGATGGGAAATGAATGATTACAAAAGGTGCTCCGAGCTCCTCATCTTGTGGGATCTAAATTGGACATGCTAAAGTGCTACAACATATCCACACACCCCCTGTGGACTGCTAAGTCTCTATCTGGCTCGGCATGGATGTGGCTTGGCCAGGGACAGGGGCAGCAGACTTCAGCTATGCATCCGCCATTCCATTCCTTGCATTTAATCTCTGTCCTGGTGTCCTGTATGCTGAAACATTACTGTCCAGAGAGGTGAAGGTGGTGCCTTTGCCATCAGGGATCCCCACAGGCCAGCCATATATTCTGTCAGGCGACAAGAGCCATGCGAGGAGTTATGATGTGCAAATAAGGGACAGAGTAATGACTTTATTCTGCACAGTGGTTTAGAGCCTCTCGTTTGGACAAACAAAGAAGAAATAGGTGTGATGTTGTAATTAATAGTATCCCATAAACTAGACAAATGATAGTCATGAAGCCATGCTTCAGCAACATGCTAAAACAAAAACAGCGTTGGAACTTGTGTTTGTGTGTGTGCGCTGTGAGGACACACTGTACATTATGACAATCCACCACCTTCGATCCATGAGAACTGCATGTGGTGGCCAAGACCAGAAGCATATGTGTCCCACATGGCCTGTTGTTGTGTGCTTCGAGTGGTTTGATCCCAACTCTTTGTAATAAGGGTGAGCAAGGAACATTTGCCACGGCACCAAACAAATCAGCAGCTTCAGCGATAATAGAGGGAAAGGCAAAACGTTTAAAGGAAGAGTGGATCCTTACAGATCTAACAGTATCTTACTTATACTCAACATATTTACTTACTTTCTTCACATATTTCTGGGGAGGATCAATGTTCCCTGGGACTGCAGCCTAACCTACAGATAATGTTTTGGCATTGGATACATGTTGGTATTGCAGAACTATAAACCTTCAAATAAGAACTAAAAAGAACAGGAGAGCAATTGAATATCCAACCGCAATCTTTGGGAAACCGGAGCACTTTACAAAACAAATTATTTGAGTTGGCTAGAAAATTGGACAGTTCACAACAATCAATGACAACGCTACTATTTCCCAAACTAAGCCATAACTTTCAAATCTGATTTATTATCGAAAACAATCAGATGCAGGCAATGGGACGAGATGGTCATCGTACAGAGAAGTATGGCCATCCATGTTGGTCTCCTCCATCAAGTATCAATAGGCTATCTATATTCTGCAAGCTGAATATGTGGGGTTCTAGTATTGCAAAGTAAAAAGGACATGACTGGGGTCTCTTTGACCACCTTGAAATGGGCCTCAAGTCCACCACTAACTCCTCCCAAAGCCCGGGGCAACGAGAGAGCCACTAAAAGTTGCTTGTGAATCACATAAAAATAACTCAAAATATGCTCTACCACTCTTGATAGCTAATATGTACTTCAGCATTTTACGACACCAAAGCTTTTGAAGGTAAAGAACAAAATATGTACAATACAAAATACTCTACAACTCCACATAAGTTAACCACTTGTATAAGGTGAAATAACAAGACTATTAGTAGATTCCGAAATATTATATCACTCAAGTGCACAATCTGTTATCGATACCTTTATTTGGATATCTACTTCGATGGTCCACTTTCATGAATGGAGGAAACATCTCAGAAGGCTTCACTAACCGACTACACATCACATCAGTACCTTTCCCAATTGATGGGCAAAGCCAAGCTAATTTAGGATGGTATCCGTCCCTCAATAGATTTCCCAAGGTATTCTAAGCACATCGTTATAGGACAGCCATTTCAAACTAGGGCTATCACTTTGGAAGTAATACAACCCCACAACCAGCCTGCGAATGCGCAGTGGGAAAATAAACGGCCCAGAGCAGCGAAGCCACTGTAAAAACAAACACACTGTAAATACCTTCATGGACATCTTTTCTACAGGAGATACCACGTCCACTTCAATAACTACTAAAACAAACTACAAAGAATTATATGAGTCGAGAGAGAGAGAGGGAGAGAAATACAGTGCTTGTTGCCTGAGAGAGAGAGGACTACATGTGAGCGATTCAAAATATCTAAAATTATCACCCGAGAGAAACTAAGCAGATCTGAAGAGCAGGGAGATAAAAACAGAGAGCATGTCCCATGGGAGGTGCCTGAAGGGCTGTCCTACTATACCTGAGACCACAGCCTCCCCTGCACACGCATGTGGAGGCAGACGAGCAGCAGAAGAGCCAGACCGGATAGCATTCTCCCCTGTGGCCAAGAACAATTGACCAGCGCTCAGTCAGGCATTCACTCAAGTACAGTAGCTGCCTGCCCCTGGCTGCTTCTTCTCGAATCCGTAGCACAGTGAACAACAAAAAGCCCACCACCAAGCAGATCTCTAAGCACAGCCTTGTAAACTGAGCTGGAGGAGAGGCAGCTGGGGGGGTGGCACTCTTTTAGGGAAGGGAGAGAGGGGAAGTAGGGAGGGAGACTTATTCAGGAAGAGAGAGAGAGAGAGAGAGAGAGAGAGAGAGAGAGAGAGAGAGAGGGTGCTGCTGCTGCCGGGGCACTAGGCATAAATTGGAAAGAGAGTAGTCAAGCTACTCATAATCCATACATGGGGAATCACATTGTAAGACAGCACAGAACAAAGTGAAGAGTAATATTAAAATATTTAAGGTAACTAAATGGTCCAGTTGAGTTCTAATACTAAAAGTGACCCACAAAGGATGACACACATTATATACTCAAAAACCGAGAAACCGCAACTTCCTAGCAATTGCCCACTCTCTTACACATCAGCAGCCTTGAGCATTTAATTGGAAGCCACGTCACAGGGCTGATAGTAGAATCCAGGAGCCAAGAAGCCTGAGCTCATCATATGGTTTTCCTATTGCAGCCACATTGCGTCCACAACATTAAGCCCTAATTCATCAGGACACACTGTAGCAAGTGGTGTGCTCTTCATCTTTCTATCTACAGTTGGTTTTCCCATAAATTGGCATGTTCTGACCGAGAACTTCAGGGCATTGTGGCTGCACTTGGATGCAGGAAAAGGACATTTTGCAACTGTGTACCCAGAGAAACCCTAAAGCCATTGGATGTTTTCCCATCTCCACCATTTCCATTTTCCCATTTTGCATGGAGACCACAAACGTTTCCATACAGAGTTACGCCACGCCACGGTAGTTTTCAAGCTCCCGGTATAAGGCAATGGGGGTAAAATGTTTGTTGAGATTTTTTGCTGAGCTGTGCCATCTGTCTAAAGCAGCATGGGACGGACGCCCGCACTCAGAGTACCTAGAGGAGCCTCTGTGTTAAATAAAGTTATCTGCTGATACATACATCTTGGTTACGACCACATTAATCATTGGGCTTCTACCCACACAAACATTAGAGCCATGCCCTGTAGCAGGTGGTCATCCCATATAAAGGATATATTACAAAGGAATAAACACAGTGGCTGCATTCACTGTCATATTTCCAGCTAGTTTTCAAGCATAGCAACACATTTCTGACCTGCACATTTACTCAAAGATAGTACCAGGGTTGGGTTAGAGCCGTGCCCCTGACCCTGCCCTCGACACTGTAATTGATTATATCACACTATTGGCTCTATGGTAAATTACTGGGGTTTAGACAAGGTTTCTAGCCTTACTTCCAACAATCCAACATTTCTAAGATTTTACTGGTTATTTTTACTGTAAAGACATCCGGCCCCTGTACCATAACCAACTTCCTGTCTCTATAAATTATATTGCCTGTCCTAATTTGATGGATACTTCAGATACACCTACTTGAGTCCACCATAGAAGGTTCA
>JAVQJS010067408.1:0-18687 GCA_036024795.1 Galaxias rostratus | reverse complement strand
AGTCAGAGCTGGTTAATGTGGCCCGGGAAAGGGAAGTTTGGGAAGCCCTGCTAAAACTGCTGCCTCCGCGACCCGACCTCGGATAAGCGGATGAAGATGATGATGATGATGATGATTTCTGGTGTTATTTGGCGCTGTAAATGTCAAAATTGTCATGAGGAGACTAATGTATGCAGCGCCCTTCTGATCACCCTTTGATTTAAGGCTACATAGCCAACAAATGTAAACCTTTCTTGTAAAATTTCAATATGTGCGTGTATATGTGTGTGTGTGTGTGTGTGCATATGCGTGCCCACATCTCATTGGTCACGCCTCAATGAATTTCAGCATTGCTGGGGGCAATGCCTATCCCTTTGCATTACAAAGCAGGTGCAGTAGTTGGCACCGATCTGTCCTATCTATGTGTCATGCAGTGTTGAACTGTCCTTCAGGAGGCAAGCCACACTGCAATATGGATCCTGCGGTGGTGTGATTATCACCTCAAGCTCCATTATTGCTGACTGTTATAACGGAATATTTTTGACTGTCACATCCTTGTGTAGACTTTCACAGTGACAACCCAAAATGGAGCCCAGGATCATAGATTACAACCTGTTAAGATTCAATGGATTCAACTGATAAGAAAACAATACAAGTGCTTCCGGTATTTCGACTGAAAAACTGAAGAACATAAACACAATAAAAATGAGACATAACACAAACAAGCAAGGCTACAAAATAAAACAAAAGAACCTGTCAAGACATATTTTATATGTATTCCTAATTTTCAGTGAGTAGTATAGATATATATTATTCCTATTACCTAATAATTTCACCACTTTGTGAAAAAAATCAATAGTATATTAGTCACTCAATGCAGGCAGGCGTGATTCCTCTTTACAACCTTTGTATGGAGCTAAGATGTGTTAATGTAGCATTATTTCTGGATACAACTTTATTCGAAAATATAAAAACTCACATTCCATTTGAATTGTATTCACTCATTTATTAATTTGTTGTTATGTGAACGCACTCACCACAGAAGGATATGATATGGCTGCTGTCAGCATGAACAAACTTTCGTGTTACTGCTTCTTCCATAATCTGTTTCACCTGAACAAAAACAGTGGAAAAAGCATTTTAGCCTGGTTTTGACCGGCTGCTCCCAACAGTAAGAAGAGTAGACTAAAAGAGAACAGACTGACATTGATGCAAAGACAGTAGAGGCAGCTATTGAGAAAAACAAAAAGAAAGTGTGGTGGGTGAGGGAATTTTTTGGGACCAATGTAGACAGAATGACCCTTTTTAACCAGATATACCAGACCAGACTTATTTCAGAGGAAAGTACATTTAAGAAGCAATTTTTGTTTCGATAGAATATTTCAGACATTACAAAATGACAGGAATGATGATATTGTCCTATAAATGCTATACTAGGACTGGCATAGCTGTTCTTGATATGACAGAATGTGCGAGATTGATCTATGATTCAGGGAAAAGCCCCTTCCCTTCAGCAGAATCTCATAACGATCTCACCAGAGGGACATAGGGCCCTTGCAGGCAGTGAGTCACAGGTGACTGAGAGCCCAGTGAAGGTAAAGGTGGAAGTCTCCAGCCTACAACTCACAGCAATGAATAAAACATCCTGTTTACCCACCCAAGGGATGAACAGAGCAACGATGGCCTTTGGAACACACAGAAATAATAGCTTTCTGTCAGCTTGTGTATGTATGTTTAGAGAGCTCAAACATGAAAAGATATCGCCATAAGTGTCCATCTTAAATCCCTACATGTGGGTGCTTGAGCATCTACAATTGTGGCATGTGATTTTTTTAATTAAATCACAAAACACTTAGTATATCAACACAAATTAAATACAATGACAAACTAATCAAGATGTATGTCCATATTATACACATGAAAAATCTAATGTTTGATTGAATGATTTCACAGTTGTCAGTCGTGCTCTTGTTACACTCAACTTCAGAGACGAGGATTTTCAAGGCAGAAATCGAGAAGTTTCAATAGGATACGATCCAAGGGACATTCATGTGTATAGAAAAACACTTGTAACATAATACAACTTATCAAGTAAATTTTTTTGCAAGAAGTCATCTAAGCCTTGTTATTTAATTATCAAATGATAATTTCTTTTCAACAAACAATGTGCTCAATAACAAAACAAAAATAAAAAGCATGTGATAAAACGACCTAGTCTAACCAGGTCTTGAATAAGTCCTTAAACCCCTTTTTAATTTTTCATAAATCTATTTTACTTCATTCTGCACCACTGAATGGACCTGGTGCGTCCCATAAGAAGAAAAACACATTAGATGTTTGTAGGCCAAGCCAATGTTGTTCATTCTGAATCCGTTTCGCCCTACAATACATCCTTAATTTTGAATTACATGTACCAATATCCTCGATATGTTAGCAGCCATTAGGCTGCGTAATCATGAACTAAACGAAAAACAAAACTGAACCAACCTCTTTCTTCACATTGCGCAGCAATTTCTGGCGCGTCTCGGCCTCTGTCATACGAGAAAACAACTGTCAAAACGCAGCTGAGAGGCATCTCCTATGCAGCAAATATGAACACGATGATGTTATCTTACCTCCCATTGCTCCTCAATTATTGTAATGCTATTGTCTAGAAAAACGCTTGTGTTTGGTTCCCTTGGCCCCGAGTCTACTGAATGAGGTGTCTTAAGAATGCAGATATATAGTGTATTCCTTCTTGCGACCAAACCCTCTCTGGACCAAAAACCCATCTCTTAAAGGAGCAGTAAATGATTTTCAGAAGACAAGTCTCAAATACACTTGTTAAGACGCCTGCAGGCGCACATCCATTTATGATGTATCAACAAACATATACTTTCAAAAGGGAGAAACACTCACACCAAAAGGCAAGCCATCTCTATATATAGACTATAGATGATATGATTAAGTTATGACGTGTTTATATAGGATTTAAAATGTACAAACAAGATAATCTTAAAACCTACATTACTGAAACATTTGGGCAGAAATGCTACTTTGCAGATAAATGATGGTCGCACCAAATATTGATTTGATAGAGATTCCCTTTCACTCACTTCATAAACATAAACAAACCCTTTAAGGGGCCCGAAAATAGGCAAACTTCCTTGTTGTCTCTCGCTTTCCGTAGTTCATTAGAGCTCTAACTAGCAGCTAGAGAGATAGGGAGTAGACAGCTAGTTATTCAGCTAGCTTTCACTAACAAGTTTATTAGGCGATATATTCCCAAATTGACATAACCAATCACTTAATTGAAGAGATTAGAGATACATTAAACCAACGTAAAAAGTAATGTCCAAGCGACTTCGGAATAGAGAGGTCTGCGCTGATTGCAGCACTCCGGGTATGTTGCAGAAGTAGCTAACTACTAGCTTTACTAGCTAACTTAACGCGTATTTGCTTTCTGAGTTTACTGCACTGGTTAAAGAGAATTTATCTTGCTTGTTTTTGATTTGATTCCAATTACAATTCCATTAGGCATAGCGCCACTTCATTGATTTTAAATGTTCCACCCTATAAAAAAACATGCGTTTTCACTTGGAATTGTTTTGATATAGTCGGCCTGTCTTCTAACTAGACGGAGCTTTGTTATTGTTATGAACTTAAACGGGCATGCTAAGCAGACGTGTGTGTGTGCGTGTGTGCGCGTGTGTGTGTGCGTGCGTGCGTGTGTGCGCGCGCTATTGTTTTGTTGTGCGGTTAAGTGAGTTAATGCCGTTTTTTTATTTTCCCTTTTTTATGTTCCCTAATGAACCTTATGAAATGAATATAAAATGATGACTAGTTCTTGTGTTTCAGGAATTGTTCCCCGTTTAGATAAATTGGTTAAGTAACTTTTACTTGGTCTTGTACTTTAGAGCCACGCTGGGCCTCAGTGAACCGAGGTGTTTTAATTTGTGATGAGTGTTGCAGCATCCATCGAGGTCTGGGTCGACATAGCTCTCAGGTGCGACACCTCAATCATACTCCGTGGCCCTCCTCACAATTACAGGTAAGAGAAGAATGTACACAACTATGCGTCTCACAGTCGTTTTAGTGTCATTGATCCAAGTCTGCTGAACTAAATTGAACTACTGTCTTGGCAAGCACAATATCGCATGTTTGTATTAAGGTTATTATTGAAAACCGTTAAGTTTATATTTTGTGTACTTCTTTGTTCAATGTTTTATTTAATGTGTACCTTTGTCTGCCAGATGGTTCAGATGCTGTATGGCAATGGAGCCAACTCCATATGGGAGCACAGTCTCCTCGACCCATCGTCCATGATGAGTGGGAAGCGCAAGGCCAATCCTCAGGACAGAGTCCAGTGAGTGTTGTTGTCACAGTTCTTTATATGTTAGTAGATTTACGTTTTACAAATAAATACATAAATAAATTATTGTTTGTTTTATTTTCATATAACGTAGCAAGGGGTTGTGTAGAAGTGCTGAACCCCCGTTGATCTGTTTGAGCTGAAAGGGGCTTTGGTCAAAGACTCCTTGTCAAGCTCTGCTTTGCTTCCAATACTTCTAGACATTTGGAAGCTGGCAATGCTGTCTTGATGTAAATATAAGGCTCAACTAAATTTAGCTTGTGTAGGGTGTTTTTCTAATGGTCTACTGCTGGCCTAGTCAGCAGTAGATATGCTACTTATCAGGACCTTCTGTTGTACAAAGTGTTTGAGTATTTAGCATACTTGAACCATTACCATAGATAAACCCCCTCTGCATGGGTAATCGTTTCTGGCACTTTTGTCTCCTTCACTGTGTTTTCAGCCCCAACAAGACAGAGTTCATTAAGGCCAAATATCAGATGTTGGCCTATGTTCACCGAATGCCGTGCAGAGAGGACGACAGTGTCACTACCAAGGACCTTAGCAAGGTCAGAGGATTCAGCAACACTATTGTGTCAGAGCAGATTGAAATTGAGTGGTTGATTTGACTGACCAAATTCTTTTTTTTCTTTTTTTTTTATCTAGCAACTCCATTCCAGTGTTCGAACAGGCAACCTAGAAACCTGCCTGAGACTGTTGTCTTTGGGTGCCCAAGCCAACTTTTTTCACCCAGTAGGTTGGAACAGAAAATCCATTAAAGGAAGAAGACATTGCAGAGAGTAGTTCTTACAAAAACTTTGTGTTATTAGAATGTCCGAATGCTTAGATTTTAGCTACAGTATACAAACTGTCGCTTGAAGAAATACCTATGTAATTGTTTTGCATCTGATTTTTACTCAGGAAAAAGGCAACACCCCTTTGCATATAGCTGCCAAGGCAGGTCAGTTGCTCCAGGCAGAACTGTTGGCTGTGTATGGAGCAGACCCCGGATCCATGGACACAGGAGGAAAGACCCCCGTCGATTATGCAAGGTAAAGTTACGCCTGTATTGTTTGTTTGCTGTGCAACAGGTTACGTTATTCGAATTACTGTGCAATTTGCTTGCTCACTTTTAAATTGCCAACATGCTTTAGTGTTGATTAAATGTGACTGCACCGGTGGTGTTAACCCGTTTTTGGTGTAGTGATATCCTTGCTAAAAGTGTATCATTGGTCTCATGCCAATGTGTATAGACAAGCAGGGCACCAAGACCTGGCAGATAGGCTGGTGGAGATTCAGTATGAGCTCACAGACCGCCTGACTTTTTACCTCTGTGGGAGGAGACCAGGTAAGCGATTGAGCACATGTGGACACAGACTGTCTTACAGTGATGAGCAGTCTCATCTAGCCCTGTGTGTGTGTGTGTGTGTGTGTGTGTGTGTGTGTGTGTGTGTGTGTGTGTGTGTGTGTGTGTGTGTGTGTGTGTGTGTGTGTGTTTCTGTTCCAGATCATAGAAATGGACACCACTTCATTATTCCACAAATGGCTGACAGGTAAGAATTGTGCCGTATCAAAAGACTATAAAGATAAGTTATGTTCAATGCTCAGTCAGGCCACTGAAGTGTGCTACTGCACGAATGACAAGAAAGGAAAATGGCCGAAATATTCCCGTCTTCAGTGCAATGTATTAGTTTTATGACAACATGATGTTTTTCCTCTCTTATGCTGCTTTGTGTTAATGGTGTAGAAATAAGTAAGTAGATGCATTTTCTACCCTAGGGATCTCAAACCTATTCCTAACCTTGTGGGGCCCTAAATTTGGGCAGATTTGACATGACACTGATTTGTTGGACCTTGTCAGAGGTTTCTCTCCGATGTCTTTAATAGTAGCTGTGACAGGGCATGCACAGCTGCAATCTTGCTATTTCTCCTCCTCCCAACCTCCTTCCCTTTTTCATCGGCAGTCCACAATATAAAGCTGAATTTGATTGTTTGATTGCGCTGGGTTGTGTCTGATGAATTAGATGATAACATATCTTCAATTTAGACGGTAGTTTGCTTCCTAATTCTTAGCCGATGGCCCAAATTAGTCAAAATGAGTTTCTGATCTACAGCAGTCTGGATTTATCAGAATTTGCAAAAGCTGCCAAGAAAAAACTGCAGTCTGTAAGTCCTATTTTTTCTGTTCTGTCAATCTTATTTTGTTGAGTTCTGGCGATGGATGTTTTTATGGCAGATTCTACTTTGCCATTACCTAAATTTTAGCTCACCAATCATCAGTTTGAAGAACTCGCTATGGACGTCTACGACGAAGTTGACAGGAGAGAAACGGATGCAGGTCAGTATAATTTATTTTAGCTCTCGTCTCTGTGATTTCCCCGTAAAAGGTTTTGTTCATTTGACTTGACTGCTACTATTGCTTTTCATGCACGGGGGAGTTCAAACGACAACCCGCCCTATCTAACCTCCTTTGTTGTTTTCAGTGTGGTTAACCACCCAAAACCATAGCACACTGGTAACCGACACCACCGTGGTGCCTTTCCTGCCTGTCAACCCAGAGTACTCCTCCACTAGAAACCAGGCAAGTCACTGCAGGGTGCCCTCCCTGATTCAGAGGTGCTCAGATGGTGTAGCTCCTAAGACATCGGAGATATTCCCAGAAGTATTGTTTGTTTTTTTATTTTAAACAGCTGGTACGTCCCATCCCATCTGCTCGGCTACTGTAAAGACGTTGTAGTAACACTGTTCAATTTGTCTACCCAGGGCCGTCAGAAGTTAGCAAGGTTTAATGCTCACGAATTTGCAACCCTTGTCATTGATATTCTAATGGATGCCAAACGTCGGCAGAGGGGCACCTCCTGTGACAGTCCTCGAGGTACACTGCAGACGTGTTGTCATTTCCAACTAAGTCCTGGTGTTCAAGCCAATGCCCTCCTAAGCTTGAGATCGGTTCAGATCTTTTTTTCAGATCGTTGTACGTTGACTCATGGTTCTATTTTTCCGCTGTTGTCCTCCATCTTCAGAGGACGTCGAGCTGATCCTGAAGGGAATAGGCAGTCGCCATGGCAGCGAGAGCCAGGACATCGACCAGCCCGACTACGATAGTGTGGCGTCAGATGAAGACCCCGAGCGGGAGCCACCGTCTGGCGACAACGGCACCGAGGAACGGGCCAAGGTGACAGGGCTCACACTGTCTCTCTCAGCTGCTTGTCGTCATAATTGTTCCCGTGCCACTGAGTCCTAAATGGTGTTGTCCCGCAGAGCTCGGAGTCGTCTGACCTCTCCGACGGGCCTATCACAGTGCAGGAGTTTATGGAGGTAAAGAGTGCCCTCACGGCATCGGAGGTCAAGATACAGCAACTGCTCAAGGTCAACTGTCACTTGAGCGAGGAACTGCGAACGATGCAAAGCAAGGTGGGCACGACTTTCTCCAGAGATGTGGTTCCACTGGAAAGTTTGATGGAGCTCCTCCAGCTCGTGCTCTCCTCCCCCTCTCTTTATAATGGATTTGATTAATCCCTGCAAATGTAGTACTGAAATTACACTTTGTACTGATTTGACATAAATGACACTTGACACAATTAATGAGGAATAGAGAAAGACACTTTAGATTCAGTTGCAGAAAACAGCTTGTAAGAATCGAGTATACACTGATCAGCCACACATTGAAACCACTGACAAGTGAGTTGATTAATATTGATAATCTTGCTACATTGGCAAGGGGTGGGATACATTAGGCAGCAAGTGAACGGTCGGTTATTGAAATTGATGTGTTCGGCTTGACCATTTTTCCTTCTTCCGAGCGTGTCTCAGCGGCTTTGACAAAGGCCAAAATGTGATGGCTCGATGACTACATCAGAGCACCTCGAAAGCAACAGATCTTGTTTGGTGTTCCTGTTATGCAGTGGTGAGCACCTACCACCCATGAACGGGTGACCCAGTGTGCGCAATATTATTCCGGTTGTTTCAATGTTGTGGCTAACCCGCATATGGCTGTGGCTCTGAGATGTTATCGCTCACCGTTAAGCCTTCTGGAGGCGCTGAGGGCTCAGTTTAACAGAACATGTGGAGTGAAAGGTGCCTACTTGAGGAACCCCAATCACATTTCTGCTTTGAGAATATAACACTATCATTCTGTGAAATGTTCTTGTATTGCTAAGACTCAAGTCAATATATTTTTCTAATCTCTTGCAATGCTTTTGATATTGTTTGTTTTGATATTGTTTGTGCATACATGGTTTGGAGGGGCAAATGCTTTCTTTTGTCTACTGTTACAATGGAGGTGTTAGATGTTCTTATTTTACAATGGGTAAAGAGTTTGGGCTCAGACCAGACTACAGCTTGAAACAGGGAAGTGTGTGAAACTGGTGGCTGTGCAGCTGCAGAGGATGTGTATGGGGTTTTCTCCTGTAGAGTGATCAACACTCTGACTGCTCTATCATTCATGACTGTTCTCTAGCCAGGGCCTCTGTAAGTGAATCACCTGACGACTGTCGACCCACCCACCCCCACACACTGTTTCTGTCCCTACCAGCTGAGCTCTCTGCAGACCGAGAACAGCACGCTGCGGTGGCAGACCCCCGGCAGCGCCCAGCAGCCCCAGGAGCCTCACGGACGGCCCCCTGTCCGCGGAGGAGGCCGTCCCATGTCCATGTACGAGACGGGCTCGGGGGCCAGGCAGTACGGCCACCGTGCGGACCTACCCCGGCACCAGGAAGGACTCGCCCTTCAGCCCCAACCCACCAATGTGAGTTTACAGCCTCCTGCTGCTGCACGCTCCCTAAGAAAACTCCCGACTGTTAAGTTATCGCGTGTATGTTCTTTAACCATTCCCTCTATGCTGAATATGTTGACTTTGGTTTAACCGCCGCCCACCCCCCTTCTAGATTGGGAGGGGCCCTTTGGGAACGGCCTCATCCTCCCTTCCTACCTTCCCTTCCTCCCTGTCCTGGGCACGGGATGAGAGAGCTCAAAGGGTTAAGTACTGATCCTGCCCCCTCGGTTGTCAGTTTTGCTTGACCTCCATTCTCCCCTCCTTCCTTCTATCGTTTCTGCCTCTTTGCTGCCTTTGGGCCCCACCACCACCGCCTGCGTGCCTGCCTGCCTGGGTCACGGAGCCTCTGCTGCTGGCTGTACTCCACAAGTGTTTCTAAGGGCCTACTTGTGTAATGAGCTCCAAACGTTCTGAAAGAAAGACTTGAAAAACGTTAGTAAAGGGGTCAAACCAAGGTTACTACCAAAACAAGAAGATGATGTTCACAACGTTCTTTATCCTCCATAGATGGCTGACGCCTCTTCAGTTTGTATACTAACAGCATCCACAGCTGCTGAACTGCTACTGACCATGAGTCACTGGTTTCACATTTCCGGTCTCTCTTCCTGCTTGGAGACTCACTTAAAGCGGTTGTCAAATGCCTTTTTTTAGAGACAGAAGAGCATGATTCTGATGTGACGACCGTTATGAATTGCCTTGGTGATTCGTATGTGTTGCTTATGCAGTTTTTCTAAGTCTGGTACTTTATCCTCGCAGGGCTTAAGTCTGGAGGGCCAGAGCAGCATGCAAGAGAGTGACTATGACAACACACCCAACCACTTTGAACTGGAGGACACTGGGTGAGCACGTTGGTCAAATGTCTGCTGAGCCATCCTATTACTTTATATTTAGTCATACGATGCTCATCTCAAATTCTCAAAAAGTTCGTTTGAATCTCTCCCATCTTTACCTATCCATGTGGCAAAAGGTCAACCAAGGTTGGGTGTAAGGCATGAAGCTAAACATTTGGAAGTGTGTCTTTCTGTGCCCGCAGCATGGCCCAGAACAGCAGCTGGCCATCGGAGGGCTCTGTCTCGGAGGGGGCAGAACCGGAGCACGAGGGGGAGGCCGACTCCACGCTGCCCTGCACCGAGGACGTCATCTGTAAGACGGAGCAGATCACCAAGAACATCCAGGAGCTGCTGCGGGCTGCCCAGGAGAACAAACACGAGAGGTAAGCCCACTACAGGCCCCGGGCTGCCGAGACCGAGCCTTTTACCCTCCCATCTTCTCTGAGCTCCCCCCCCCCACACCACATCTTTCTATGGTCCTTTCTGTCGTATCCGTGGAGTTACTGCTCGATGTTGTTTTCCCTCCTTCGGCTATCCGTGCCCCACCTTTCACTGAATGGGAATAGCTGTAGCCAGGGCTGCTTCCCTGGCCTGCTCCCCTGCTGTGAGATGAGCAGACTGGACAGTGTCCCATGCCTGGAGTCCTTGGGCTCCACCAAGGGAGACCAGGGCCTTCTCTCCACCCTGCTGCCCTGCCTGGAGAGGAGGGTTGACGGAGTTGCCTCCTCCCCCCGTCACCAGACTCCCTCCAGCTCCTGGTACTCTAGCTTGCGGCCCTGCCCCACTAGGCACTAGTCCTCTGGCTTGTGTCCCTGGCCCACTAGGCACTGGTGCTCCTCTGTGTGTGTGCCAGGAAAAAGGGGGGGGGGGGCTTGTATTAAACACAGCTGGCTGATCACAAAGAGCACGTCATCACACATTTCCTTATAGAAGGCTAAAAGTGGGCTACAAGCTAGCACTTAACATGTATTTTTTTATCATAGTTGCATAATTGGTGATAAAGCTGCATTTTAAAAGATTTGTCATTGACTAATTCCAAGAGAACAATCTATGCGATGCTCACATAGACAGTTCCATTGAGTGATTTAAACTGGTGTTTTAACACAACGTCAGTAGTCTCCCCCCTCCTTTTGAAACTGAATCAGTGTGATACTTACAAAGCTCTATGCTTGTTCTCCAAACTCCCCTCACTGAATATGTCTGCTGTGTGTGGTCTGAGGATTGGGCTGAACCGTGACCAGTAAAGCACAGAGGTTGTGTTGGTTGCAGTCATTGCTGATTTGTTAAAGGTTCTTTAAATTGTTTTCTTCCTAGTTGAATGCTTAGTAGATTAGTGTCTGCTCTGTTATAAGGTATGAGGTTGTGGAGGACTGCTGATTGCTCACAATTATCCTGCGGTTGTGCTGTATCGTTGTTCTCTTTTTCTCCAAGTAACTGCTATGGGATATAGTTTGGTAGTTTGGCACTAATATAACACATCTCTAACAGTGAGTGCAGTTCTGTTGATACCCCTGCGTTGTCTCCCTCCAGCTTTGTGCCGTGCTCAGAAAGAATCCATGTGGCTGTGAGGGAAATGGCCACCCTCTTTCCCAAGGTAAACTGACTCCCACACACAGCTCCCCTCTTTCCCAAGGTAAATTCCCGGGAGGGATGTACCGTTTGTTTTGTCAACAGGCTCCACTATTTGTGTAGCTCGTTAGCGGGTCAGATGTGCTTGACAGTGTGGGAATGTGTGTTTACCAAACTCCACCCGATCAACCCTGTGTGAGAGGGTTATGCTAATAAGCAGCATTTCGCGGCTCCTCTGTGATCTCTGCCCTCCCTCCCTCTCCAGAGGCCTCGCTCAGAGATGGTGCGTGCGTCCCTGAGCCTGCTCACCTCCAGCGCCAGCCGGCTGCAGGGTGAGTGCCAGAAGGCCACACCCCACGAGTCCTGTCCCTCCGACATGCAGCTGGTCACCCAGCAGGTCATCCAGTGCGCCTATGATATTGCGAAAGCCGCCAAGCAACTGGTCACTGTGACAACCAAAGAAAATAGCAACTGATTCTAACACGATGACTACATATTGTATTATTTTACCAATGTGCATCATTGGTGTTTCTCTGATGTTGTCAGTATTACTCACTGTATTTTTATTTTTTTTGTATGCCATTTTTATCCTGCGTAGACCATTTTGTAAAGCTGTGTGTCCTAGTGAAATAGGGTTTACTGTGAGTCAGCTAGTCACATACATCAAAGGAGGCAAGCTAGTTACATTTCAGGCATCCAATCAATGTGCTGGGCTTGCTATGGCCGTTTCATGTTGTAGGTTGATGTATGGCCACGGTGTTCCGAGTGCTGGGTTGCTCCGCACAGTAATCCACAACAGCCATTTTGTGCTTATTCCTTGAGGCCAAGGCCTTGTGTTATCCTGAAAATCTAGAAACACTGAAAAGGCTCATCACCTGTCTATTATGGTAGGTTACCGGAAACCCATTCCATGTCAATCAGCCAAAACGTATTACAGTGCTTTTACAGCTATTTCATGTGGTTTCATAGGGCATACCGCTAGTCATTTTTATGTTCCTCATTGTAATGCCCAAGATTACCTTCATGGTCATCTGTTATTAAAATGCTATTATTTAGCATTTATCCCAAAGGATAGTCAAAATGGTCTACTCAAAAGCCAATGTGTTATTTTGAATTAAAATGTCCTCTGAATCCATATATTCCTAACGCATCTATTTATAAATACTGTATCTCATACCTCTTAACAAAAATGTCAACATTTATTTTCATAAATTATGTTGCCTGTGAATCTATAAATGTAAGGCCTCAGTAAAACAAACCGTTTATGTCCTAAAATGTGGGATTGATCATGTGTTATGTACTGTTTAGTGTTGTGTGCCATAAAACAGCACTGGGATCCAAACATAGTTGCCAGTGTGGGTGAAACCACAACTTCCCTTCAGAAGTAATAAACTAATTTATAACCTCAAACAATCTCATGTTGTGACTTCGTCTGTTCTGTCCCTTTTAGTTATAACCATCTAATGTATAGGGACACTATACTAACATGGAATAGTTCAACAAAAGCTGCCTCGATTCTTTGGCGTGCATTCCAAGCATTCCTTCAGGATTGTTGACATGATTCCATCACGTCATTCAGAAAGGCTTTTTGGGTGCACTTTCAAGCTATGCGTCGTTTCCTGCTCTACATCCCAAAGGTGTTCGATTGGATTCAGAGGCAGTGTATGGCCAGACTTGGAATGGCACTGATAAAACAGCTCACGTCCTGTTTATGAAACCAGTGAGAGAACCTTTGCTTTGTGACAGAATATTATCATGCTGGAAGGTGGACTTAAAGAGAAGCACGTGCTCAACAACAATTCTCATAAGTCTTTGGCCCAACAATGGGCCAATGATGAAAATGATCATTTGGACCAGTTAAAACCAAATTTCCACAGCTTAATCCAAGGTGGTGTGTGGATTGTTGGATTGTTGACACAATGCTGGTTAGGGCCATGGGTTCATGCTGTTGGCCCTAAATCCTGAGCCTACCATCTGTGTGCCTAACAGAAACTGAGCATGTGACCGGGCTATGTTTTTCCTGTCTTCAACTGTCCAGTTTGGGTAAGCCTGTACCCACTGCAGCTTTATGTTCTTGGCTGACAGGAGTGGGACCCAAGCAGCCTTCTGCTGTTGTTACCCATCTGCCTCAAAATTGGATGAGATACTTTTCTGGGACGAGTTATTGTAGCCTTTCGCTTAGTCAGCTAATTGTTAATGAAAATGGAGATAAGCGTTTTTAGAAATACTCTGGCAAGTCCTGGTATCAGGACGCTGGTTCCAACGTTGATGCCATGGTCAAATTCACAGAGATCACATTTCCCTCCCGCATGTCATTGTCATGAACACCACTCAACGAACCTACTATAGGCCCCTATCAACAAGGTTTTATGCTTTACACTGATGCCACACAAATGGCTTATTAAATAATCGCGTGAATGAATGAGATGGGATTTACAGGTGTTCCTTAAAGTGTTGGGTGACTGGATATGCACACTCGAATACCAATTTACTTTTGGTAATAAGCAGGGGCGGTTAGAGAAAGTTGCCGGGCAAGTCACTTGACATATTTCGTCAAATTTCACACATTGCATCTTTGAACAATGACAGCAGAGCATTGCGAAAAACACTGTGAATTTGAGGATGGACAGCATCTAAACAACTAAAACCCCAATATTTGGCCCCGTGCAGGTAGGCTACGATGGTTTAGAGTCTAAACTTTAGACCCATCAAATGGCCTACACTCATTTCGAGCCAGTAGTTTTCTCTAAGTAATGCTTACCAGGGAAATTGCGAGCTTGGATGGAGAATAATGTATCGTCTTTGAAAACCTATTAGTAAATATGTTTTTTTTAACAACGAAACTAAACTTCTTTTTTTTTAGGAATCCTTTAGTGCGGGTGCGCGATAGCGCCTGCCGTCGAAGACAGGTCTCCGCCTATATGTCAAGAGGACTTGCTAGTTAGTTCCGGGTTCTTTTGAAAGACAGCCCATACAGGAGATCGTTCCTACATGAAGTAAAGAGACGAGGGAAAAATAATGTCTCTCTTACTAGACAATCACTTTAACGACCTCCCTGCCGACAATTCAGTGGATACTAAGTGTTTTCTTAAGTCTGTGTCTCATATTCCGTCTTTCTTTGGTAAGTAGTACTATTGCCATACAGTTTTGAGGCTTACCTGGAGGAAAGAGCGACCACCTTTTTTGTTCCTAACAAACCATTAGGCTCTTTCTGTTACAAGCTTTTGCTCAATGGCTTGCACCATCGAACTAGACTTGTAGGCATACGCGCGCACAAATGTACACTCGGCATTTTTGTGCCTTTGTCACTAAGTATTATTTTGTCCTCTTTTTCATCTGCGCTCTCTCGGGCATTTATCAGTAAAAAAATAATTATTGGATCTTAGTGCACGGCCTTCCAGTGAATGGAGCCTCTGTGCAAGAACACTTTCTCTATTGACTGAACCCTCATAAAACATTTATAGGATTCTTCTCAATTGTGAATATTACTTTCCATCCCTCATCTAAATAATGTTCTTTATGTGTATGCTTATTTGTTGGTTAGTTGGATGTGCTGAATGATTTAATTTAACTTATCGTATTTCTTACTGTTTTTAATTCTAGATTGCTTAGGGTCGAGGGTGTTTTCTCCCATTAAGTCGGACATCAGTGGCAATATAACGGTAAAAGTTCTCCCAAATGTCTGCTAAATACTGCCATGCGTTATTGGCTTTTTAAATATGCCTTCCTTGCAAACTGTCAGTATTATTGTCTTTCAAATTTAATTCAGGGAGTAATTATATCATTACCCTGTCATTTTCAGAAAATCCATGGTATATACGTAAAAGACCCAGAAAAATATGCAACTCTCCAGCAGATACTAGAGGCCGAAAGGGAGGCACACGGAGCGCAGTGGCCCGATGTAGGGGCGACACTGGCCCTTATGTGGCTTAAGAGGTGAGTGGAACAAAACCCATGGTTGTACTCCGTGTTGAATGTCAGACGCGGTGTTGCCTTAAGGACCTTGGCTGTTGTGAGTAGATACCATCCAGTGGCTCACGGTAGAATGTGGTGCTGCAGGGGCCTCCGCTTCATCCAGATCCTGCTCAAGAGTCTGGCGGATGGAGAGAGAGACGAGAACAACCCCAACCTTATCCGGGTCAATATCACCAAGGCGTATGATGAGTCACTGAAAAGATACCATGGCTGGATAGTCCAGAAGATCTTTAAGGTGAGGGTCGTCTTTGTTAAAGTGATCGCTCCATGAAAGCGAATAGTTTGTGACGTGTTTGGGTGTTGGGTTCTTACAGGCGGCATTGATCGCTGCACCCTACAAGTCAGACTTTCTCAAAGCTTTGTCGAAGGGTGAGGAGGTCAAGGACGAGGAGTGTTGGGCCAATGTACGCCTGTTTCTGGTCAATTTTACCGCCACTGTGGACGCCATCTATGAGATGTATACCGCATTAGACGCGGAACTGGATTACATGGTGTGAGCAGGTCACCACGTGAGACTCCCGGTCTGAACCGTTTCTTATCTCTCTACTCAGGTGTCAGAACATTCCTACTTTTTATTGTAATATGAAGGTTATTTATTCCTGTCAATATATTGTTTGTTTTTATGCTTTCTCTTTTTAAATGATTAAACCTAGATGAATGTAAATATGCTATAATATATTGGTGGAAATCTAAGCACTGGCTTGGTTCTCTTTGTTAATTAATAGACTTCTAATGTGCCTGCTAATGCACTCGATTCCCCTGCACTACATTCCGTTTGGATATGGTATCATGATCTATGTGAATCTGTGTGGGATAGCAGAATGTATCGTGTACTGATTCACACTACTTGATAGACTTCTGTTGTGCCCTTAAATCTGAGCTTTCGTAGGAACTGAGGTCTCTACCCATGTGCCTTACAGTGATAATCACAGCCCCTTTTTGAGTGCATTGTGTGAGCAGCAACCACATTGTTGTGTTGCTTTGTATTTGAACAAATATGTGCATGTGTGTGTTTTGGCAGCTTCTAGGCCTAATTGTTAGCTATAGTGGCTTCTTGTGAGCTTCATCTGTGCAGGCTTGACTTTGTTGAAGTTTAACTTACTCAACACCTGTATATTGACTATATGTAAGTCTACAGCTGTGCTTTCCTGTATTCAATTTGTATTCAAATATAATGTCTTAATTAAATTATTGGCCTAAAGCTGAATTATTTTAAAATTAGAATGAAAACTTGTAATTGTTTCCAAATACATCCACTGTATTTCATGTATTAGCTGAAGTGAGAAATCTATGAAGTTTGACATTTTGAGTGTAATTACACAAGGTTATTAGTGAATAATTGAGATTTTATATTAGTTGTGAAGTCTTTTCATGCCGCTGCCCGCAAACCAATAAATTCACATTTAAGCCTCTTGGGGGAGCCATTGACTTGATGTTGATTCACTCAACTTGTGCCGTTCTCTGATATCTTGCAGGTCAGCACATTTGATAAAAAATTTGTTTATTATCTTATTAGTAAGTGACATATTTTAATTGCGTTATACTGCCTGCTAGCACTCAATTTCCCATTATATAGTTACCCTACTATGTTAATGAATTTTTTTGCCTTAATTCTCTGTGTTAAAATAAATAAGACAAAAGAAAGGCTCACCCTATTTTATTAACGTTTAAAACAGCGTTTTATTTGACCAAACTCTAGAATTACAATAGGGCCGACGGTGTAAATCAATGGAAGAGGGCTCTCCAATTCGTCTTCTGCTCCATGTTTCCCAAGTGGTCCTCATCCCCACGGCTCTGCCCATTTGTACCCAGCCTTATCTCCTCTGGATCCCGGCGGGACTTGGGGTTAGCTCCAGGCCAGAGTGGCTCCAGTTCTTCTCCCAGAAGACTGTAATCCTCTCTGGGTGTGTGCATGGGAAGCTGGGCCTGTAATCCGGCTGACTTATCTCCACAGCTGCCTCCAGGCCCAGCCAGAAAAGACAGCCAGTCAGGATTGTTGGAGGAAAGCAGGACAGGGCCTTAGGCACAACCAGGAGACAAAAGGCCAATGACAACCCCTCTATAACAACATCCTCTTAACCACGGTCAATTTCAACACCTTAGTCACACACTACTGACGACACCACATTAAACTAGAGCTCTCTACAAGAAGCTTATCAAACAGCTTTACTTGGCTGTATGACAAACATTTGTGTTCTGTACATATTGCATGCCATTTGAAACAATTGTAAAGTAAACTTTATTCATAAAGCACATTTTGAAACCAGTGTTACAAGGTGCTGTACATATTAAAACTACACATGTAAAAAAGTACATGCACTGGTTACATTATGCCTATGGCTTCCTTTGTTTTGTGTTTGAGCCTCATGTGTTCATCTGAAATTTATAGTAGTCTTTGTGGTAAATCTTAACCCATATTTCAAGGGATGGAAATTATAATAAACTAGTTATACAAAAACAAAGAAACCCTATCAATGCCCTTTAATAGAAGATAATGGAAAGTGTGAAATGTATAAGATAACTTAGGATAGGCCTGGAATGAAACCAACCCAGAGCTGAGGAATGCTTCCCGGTCCTTAATATCCAGCAGCTCCGTTGAGCCTCTTTCTGAATAAATGGGATGCAATATATTATTAGATACATTATTAAAAGTAATATATTCTTCTGCATTTATTTCAAGGAGCCTGCATTTTTCTCACACAAATGCAAAACCACAGGGAGAGGTATAGAATAAAACCTATAGAACAGACTCCTATTTCCATATATATGACTTTTTAAGGTCTCACTAGCTGCTGCTGCCCCAAGCTGTCTGCAACCACACCAGCCACTGTAATAAAGAATTCACCATTCCCAATAATATTCAAATTAATAACATTCTAGGTTGGAATAGTCCATTACAAATCCCTTGGCATAGATTGACTCAAATCAAACAATGGACATTTTAGCAGTTAAAATGTTGATATAATGTTACATTTGGGGTATGGTTTCTATCAAGGAGTGTGTAGAAAGTGAAACAATTTTACATTGTCTAAGCCTAACCATCATTTTAAATATGGGATGACTTTTCACATGTTATGCAAATCCCCCAAAATAAAAAAGGCTTTCTGTGGAGTCCATCCATCCATCCATTATCAGAACCGCTTATCCTATGCAGGGTCACGGGGAGCTGGAGCCTATCCCAGCTGACTTTGGGCGAGAGGCAGGGTACACCCTGGACAGATCGCCAGTCC
>JAVQJS010067403.1:0-12828 GCA_036024795.1 Galaxias rostratus | reverse complement strand
ACTCAGTTCCTCCTCTTTTCTTTGCTAAAGCCTTTTTCTTGATTAGATAGTCTCAATGTATATATTTGTTATAACAATTGTATATTGTCACAATTGTGTATAATTAGATGTTAATGTGTAGTGTTTTTTCCTTCAAAAGTGTTTCTAGACATATACACTTACAGAAATCGTGCATTAACCCAATTGCTACCCCCACCCTCTTCTCCCAGCATTAACTGTGGGGATATCTGCCCAGAGTGACTGTTCCCGTGGAGCTTGTTACCCTCCAACAGGTGACCTGCTCCTGGGCAGGGGCAACCAGCTCCATGCCTCATCCACCTGTGGCCTGTCTGGGTCAGAAGTGTTCTGCACCCCATTGCATCAGGTAAGAATCTGGCTCTGGAGAGATGGCCAGGGCTCAAGGGTAGAGGGTGTTGAGGGACGTGAAGTGTAGCTGTCATTCTTTCCTGGGTTGAGATGCTTGTTAAAGGAGAGGGAAAGTGAGCGGGTTGGTACTTGTGCACAAAATGCACAGATGCACAACTATTTACAGTATGTAAACACACATACTTAAAAGAAGAAAAGAAAACATTACACACATGCCATAACTGATAATTTAGTAATGTTTTATTTAAACAGAAACTGTATTTTATACAGTAATAGTAATAATATTAACAGTTATTGTTATTAGTATTGTTTATTAATAACAAAGCGTTCCCTTTATCACTCTCTTATCATCACTGTTAGTTCATACTGCAGTCGCACCTAGTAGAAAGGGAGGGGCACAGTACACGTCTGACATCCTGACAAGCACAAGCACAAGCACGTCTTACACCAATGTGACCTCATTCTCCTTTTGTAACATACACAGCAAGTACTTGGAGCCCTCAATTTGTATCGAATCAGTAAAAAATGTAATTGGAGGTTTGTTAAAAAATGTCATGGGTTAGTCGAGGCTTTTCATACAACAGAAAGGATAAGGCTATACTTTATATTAGGGATAAGCATGAAAAGAGATTAAACTTCAATTTGGTGCAATCCCTAATCTATCTTGTTAGTATACACACACACACCACACACACACACACACACACACACACACACACACACACACACACACACGCACACACACTAACACACACACACATACACACACAAACTCACACACACTCACAGTTGAGTTGGAACCACAAAAGTTGTTGATCGAATAATCCACTTACTGTGTCAGCAGAAACCGTAGGTCAGATCTGTTTTTAAGATGCAGGAAGTCCACCCATCCATCCATCCATTATCAGAACCGCTTATCCTATGCAGGGTCACGGGTTGCTGGAGCGTATCCCAGCTGACTTTGGGCGAGAGGCAGGGTACACCTTGGACAGATCGCCAGTCCATCGCAGGGCTATCACATAGACATACAATCTCTCACAGACACATTCACACCTACGGACAATTTAGAATCACCAATTTACTTTCATGTTTTTGGAATGTGGGAGGAAACCGGAGTACCCGGAGGAAACCCACGCTAACACGGGGAGAACATGCAAACTCCACAAAGAAAGGCCCTCAGGTGGGAATCGAACCCAGGACCTTCTTATTGTGAGGCAACAGTGCTAACCACTGTGCCACCGTGCCGCCCTAAGATGCAGGAAGTGCAGTTAGCTATTTTGCATCAGATGTGCTTACAAGGTCAATTGGAGTTGTAAATTTATTTGATCTATAGTGTCTCTTTAATTCACTGTTCGACCATTGCCCTCTTCTGCTTTCTTTTTTGCTCTCACTCTCTCTCTCTTTCTCTCGCTGTGTTTCTGTCTCTCCATCTATGTAACTCTTTTCTTCCTGACCAGTGGAGGATGAAGTGCTGTCCTTGTGACTCTAGAAATCCATCCAGTCCTTTAGCCCACACCATCCAAAATGTTCTGTCTACGGCAGGACCTAACAAATGGTGGCAGTCCAGAAAAGGTGAGGGGAAAGCAAATACTGGTGGAAAATATTGACTGAGCCTTGTTTTTTTTTATTGAATCAAGCCTAAGTAAGATTTTATGAAAAGATCTCCAGACTTACTTATCATGAAAGGATTGAGAATATCCTGTAGACAATACAATTAATTTGAGCTCAAGACTCAAATACCAAAAATCAACTACTTAAATTAGCTGTCTGACAAAATTTCTTCATTGAAATGTTTGTGGTATGTTTTCTTTTTTTTGCATCATAGATGTAAATCCAGTGACTTTTCAACTGGATCTCCACGATCTTTACCAGCTTGACAATCTTATTCTTACCTTCATGGTAAGACTGTGATAGCATATGTGGAGAGTCTTTATTATAAATAAATCCATAAATATGTGTATGATATTATGACTCTATAACATGTACAGTATATTGACACACTTGCTAATTGCTGTTCCTTTTTTGGGGTTTACTCTACTGCAGGGCCCTCGCCCTAGTGCTTTGGCTGTAGAACGAACAGTGGATGGAGGACAAACCTGGCAACCTGTCATCTTCATGGCTACTGACTGCGGGTCGGCATTTCCTGGTGTTGCCACGACAACGCCGCGGACTTTAAGCCAGACGTACTGCTACACTCTCCCCTCAACCTCACCAAACCACTACAAGGATCATACAGTGAGTTCCGTACTGACAAGGAGAAAATAACTCCCACTTCACCTTGGCAACTTTAGTTAGACTTGCAGTGACACAGTTTTGAATCAGTGTCATGTTTTCAGTGGGGATTATTCATATTCACTGCACCCCCTTTTTTATCGTAGCGTTTCTTCAATAAGGTATCATTTAATCTTAATTTGTTGAACTGATTATTTGTGACATTTCTATACTATTTTATTAGATTGAGTTTAGTCCATTGCGACAGTTCTCCTACGTGCCCGTTCCCACTGGGCAGAAAATTGAAGGTTAGTCTCTTTAATTTACAGAATAAAAGCATGCTATATCACATCTTTCTTTTATTTAGATTAAAATATATTAAAATATTTTTCCAATCCAATAAGATTTCTACTAAAATTTCTGTCAGCATCTTTGAGTGTTTTGAAAAGCGCTTTATAAATATAATGTATTATGATTATTATTATTACTAGTAAGTGATTGACAGATGTCCTATCCACAGAGGTGTCAAGGATGAGGGGTCTGAGGGTAAGGCTGACTGAGCTGGGCTCTGTGCCCCACCTCCCAGGCCGTTCTCTGAGCCACTTCTTTGGCCTTAGAGAGATGAAAGTGATTGGCAGCTGTATGTGTTATGGTCATGCCAACCGCTGCTTACCAGAAACAGCTACCAATGAGATAACCACCACTCAGGTGAGTGGGTCCACATGCACAGTAGAAAAATATCTGTCAGTGTGTTTAAATATTTAATGTTTTCTTACAACGTTTACTTGTAAAGTATTTAAGTGTGTGTGTGTGTGTGTGTGTGTGTATCTGTGTGTGTGTGTGTGTGTGTGTGTGTGTGTGTGTCTGTGTGTGTGTGTGTGTCTGTGTGTGTGTGTGTGTGTGTGTGAGTGTGTGTGTGCGTGTATGTGAATGTTTCTGCTGCAGGTCGGTGCTCAGTGTGAGTGCCAGCACAACACGGCAGGGTTGAATTGTGAGCGTTGCGCTGACCTTTATAATGACCTGCCATGGAGACCTGCAGAGGAGGGAAACACACACACTTGTCAACGTGAGTTATTCACACCAACATTTACTTCATTGAAGATACTTCAATTTGAAATCGGAAGTTTCATTCATTAAAAGTCAATGTATATATGCTGATGTGAAATTCCTTTCAAAACATTCTATGTTAAAAAATAATATTTGTATATTTTGGTGACATATACAGTATGTGCATTCATATATGATAAAATATGTGTGGATTCAAAGAAAAGCGTTTATATGTGTTTATGCTTCCATCCATCCATATATCCATACATATATATTTTAATATTTAATATTTTTATATATTTTATACATTGATACAGTATATCTATCTATTTATCTATCTATAAATACATTTATGTGTATATGTGTATGCATCTGTTTGTGTTTAGTACTCCTTCAAACTCATCATTTCCCACACCATGTCAGGTTGCGAGTGCAACAACCACGCCCAGAGCTGTCGGTTCGACCCTGCCGTGCACGCAGCCAGCGGCCGCCGAGGTGGTGGAGTGTGTGAGGGTTGCATGCACCACACCACTGGACCAAAGTGTGACCAGTGCGCTCAAGGTTACCAGCCCAACCCCAGGAGCAGGATGGACCGTCCCGACGCCTGCATCCGTGAGTAGAGTTATTGGATAGTCCTTTGCCTTGATCGGGATGATTCAGCATTGTGTCTGGAGAAAGAGACTCTTGTGTTTGCGTCAGGAGAACAGGTGTTGTTTCTGCAAACTACGGAGGCTATTTGCGGCAAATTGGATTTTTTTCCAAGGCCTTATCGAGATGCATTGCCTTAGAGGAAGTGCCATTTGAGGTTTATCATTGGACTGGATGCCCCCTTCTTGTATACACCACAATAAATCAATGTGGTCTGTCAGAATATCGTCCGTTATTGTTTTCTGTGTTATTGTTTTTCTGTCAGGATGTCCTTGCAGTGCAGAGGGGACTTTGAATGGGGGTCAGTGTGAGGACAGCACGGGGACTTGTAAATGCAAAGCTAATGTTGAGAGTCGGCTCTGCGACCGCTGCAGAATGGGCTTCTATGGTCTTTCCTCTTCCAACCCCTTGGGGTGCTCAGGTGAGTGACCTCTGCACTTTCAACTCAGTTTGTTTCACTGTAGCTTTCAAAGGGAGCTCAATGTAGTTGCATGTTTGTCTTCACACAGTGTTTTTCTTCTTTGTTTGTGAGGAGACACAGGTGACAATGACAAATGTTTTGACTCTGTTATTTCCAGAGTGCTCTTGTTCCTCTGAGGGCTCTCGGTCCAGCGTCTGTGATTCTGGGACCGGCCAGTGTGTCTGCCGACCCCACTTCCATGGACGGTCCTGCGATCAGTGTTCCCTTGGTTACTGGAAGCCCCGCTTGGCTGTCAGCTGTGAATCTTGCCGCTGTGACCCTACCAACTCCCTCAGTGACACATGTGACCAGGTAAGGTCATGTCCTCTTTAAGACCCAGAAAATAATCTGTTTACTTTGACTAGCCAGCGAACATCACAAAAGTATCACAGATAAACACATTCAAAGACATTTCATGAAAACATTGTCCCCCTGAAAATGGTGTTGAAAGTTTTTTTATAATGTTTTAAAAATCCTGATCAGAATAAAAAAGGATCCCATTATGCTCCTTAATTAGATTGTAGTAAAGGATTGATTACTGTTGTCCATCCTATCTAGTTGACTGGCCAGTGTAAGTGCAGACCAGGCTTTGGAGGTCGCACCTGCGCAGAATGCTCCGACAATACTTACGGAAACCCTCTTGTGGGCTGCAGAGGTTAGTCCCTCTTGGGTAGAATGACGTAGAATTTGTGAATGTGTAATTGTATTGTGACAATGCTTAATGTGGTTGTAAATGTGGTTTCATTGTCCTTACTAGTCCAGTAACGTTTATGAAATCTGGAACACATTTAAGAAAATTTACTTATGTGCTGTAATAGAAATCTTATTGTAGCCCTTTGATAAAGAAAACTCATAAGTGCCCACTTTCTTTCCCCGCTCCTTAATTTCTCCCTATTTTCCCTCCCATGGCCTTTTCTCTCCATCACATCCTTTTTGCTAATTGTCTTCCACTTGTCTTTTTTACCGCTCTGTTGGCAGCGTGTCAGTGTACTGCTGGTGGAACAGTCCCAGCGGGCTGTGACAAGAGGACCGGCGCATGTCTTTGCCGGCCGGGCGTCACAGGTGCCCTTTGCGATAGGTGTCAACATGGCCACTGCAACTCCTTCCCCAACTGTGATAAATGCCCACCCTGCTTCTTCACCCTGGAAGCCCAGCTACGGAACATCACCCTGGGCCTTGAGGTATTCTCTTCCGGTCCGTCGACTTCTTCACCGGGGACAGATTCTGGAAACCTGGGGCCACGTTTCCGAGCTCTGGAAGCCAGGCTGATCAAGATCCAGAACTCCCTACCTCTCCCACCAAGTTCAGCCAGGCAAATCAGCGAAGCCCTCTCCAGCTTCAGTAATTTAAGGTGAGGAAAGTGTTTACTAAATATAAACTTTTTTTATACTGGCCCCTTTCAAAAATCAAGGTGACATGGCCTTGTGTAGAAAAATCCATGTATATGTTTTTCTTCAATTTACATACATTTTCATGAATTAATAAATCACCTTAATAATAGATCAATTATCAAATGTATGAATGAATTTATGAATGCAAAAATGGATGAATGAAGCTCTTAATTTTGAAATCAGTATATAACAATAAATAAAATCAAATTAAAAGACTCTGTTTAGAAAAACAGTCTGCTAGACTTATGCTGTGACACGCCAATCTATTACTCTACTAATGTCACCTAACCCTATTCTATTATCTTAGAGACCGCATGAACCAGGTGAATGCTAATCTCAGCCCCCAGGATCGAGTGCCTGGTATGGACTCTGAACTGGATAAGCTAAAGGCTCTACTGATTAGCTTAAATCTGGACTATAACATCAAAAGAGAAGCATTCAGGAATGCTGTCAGCTCCAACAACAACGCAGGTACAATTGAACGGTTTATATTAAATAATTCCTGATAAATAATTTAAATGCCAACTCTGTCAGTAATAAAATAAATTGGAGGCATGTTGTCAAGAACCATAAATTCTCCCTGAGGTATTGATTTGGATTTTTGAGGGTCAAATAAATACTAGACTAGATTTTTGGGGGTCAAATATAAAGAAACATACATTTGCATTCCAAAGACCTTGAATCACCAAGCTCTAGTAAACTGTTATATAAATTGGTAACTTTTAGAGATCAGAATTACTTTGACACATGCTTTTATGATAATTTATCATGAAAACAAGTTGATGTGATGAAAATAATAATGTACTTATTCCTTATTATCACAATCTTTCTTAGGAGCCTTCTCTGCCATCAAAACAGCATATGATGAGTCGACAGATGCAGCTAAGAGTGTGGAAAACAGTGGTAAGATTGTTGACCAGTCAAAAACAGTGAGAGAAACCGCTCTGGATCTTCAGAACCAAGTCCAACCAGGCAACATCAGGGACCTTGAGAAGCTCAACCAACAACTTGCTACCAAACCAGACCTTACCCCTACAGCCAAACAGGTATGCACTACATACAGAGTGCTTACCTATTGATAGTCAGTCTTATTTTCAGGTCTCACTGGAGGAAAATGTGTTATGTAGGTTTAGGTTATTATAATAGTCATTACGTACGCTCACAATAGCGTTTTTACAATCTTGAGGCTCCACATACACATTCATTAGCTCATGAGTGATCCTCATCTTGTTGACAGGTTTGTGGCAGTGTGCGCACAGCCCCCTGCACTCCTCTTCAGTGTCTCGGTGGCAATCTGTGTCCTGCTGCGGGAGCACCTCCATGTGGCCATGGAGAGAGCTGCGTCGGGGCTCTGCCTCGTGGTGAAAGGGCTTTGATGGATACTGAGGAGGTGAAGGACAGACTGGAGAAGATAAATGGGAAGATAACACAGGCCGCAGAGCAGGTACGCGAACAGCCAAATAGTGCAGTTGCGGAATAAAGTTAGCAAAAACAATTTTAAAAGCAATTGCATATATTATATGGTGGGTTTATATTGTAACAATTTGGGTGTTTTTTCTCAACCTATTCTAACCTAGATCCTGGAAACACAGGATAAAACCAATCAGGTGAGACAGAACACCGAGCAGTTGACCAAACAGATCAAGAAGGCTAGAGGTGACCTGGAAGTAGATCTCAAAGAGACCCGGGAACTTATCAATGAGCTAAAGGATTTCCTGTCAGGTAAATATAAATTGATGTGTTGTGGACTCAAGTATCCGGCCTTAATGGACTGCACATTCTTTAAAATGTCTCACAAATGTGCTGTAGATGAAAACAAATGGCAATCTTACTCATTAAAGGAAAAAAAGTTTGATTTTGCACTCACTTTTCTAGTTCAGTGTTTAACTCCTATTTTTTCTTCAGAGCCCTCAGACAACCTCAGCCAGGTTCAAGAAGTGAGTGAGTGGATTCTGAACGCCAAGCTGCCCCTTAGCCTTGCCTCGCTGAAGAGGAAGCTACAGGAGCTTAAAGATCTGGCAGCTGGTCTACCAGATAGCTCTGCCATTTTGAAGCAGGCTGAGCCACAGCTCGAGATTGCTAGGCGACTGTTAAAGGAGGCTCAAGATGCCAGGTGCCTGTCTATAAAGTTGTTCTAATTTGGAATAATATAATTGCTTATAATAAGGGTAATTAACATATGGTTATCACATGAAAAGTCTGACATTACTTCACATAACAAATAATGGGTCATATAATATGATAATAAAAGTGTAGTTTTTTGTCCCCTGCAATGGTTTGCTATGGTCTTTAAAAGGAATGAGACATCTCATCAACTATTTCGGTTTACTCATTTGTCAGGGAAAAAGCTTTGGGTGTGAAAGATGATGTTGACGTCCTGCTAGAAGGCTTCAACTCTGTAGAGGGCTCTCTCTCTGGCCTGGAGGACAAAGTACAGAACAGCATGGATATCATAGATGAAGTAAACAGCAACCTCACCAAGGTAGGAGGGAAGAACACACACAAAGTATGTGTGCTACTCATGTGTGTTACAAGGTATCTCTTGTTTTCTCAGTTTACATTTTAAAGTGTAAAAGCAACGTTTTTCCTGTTATACTATCTTATGATCTTCCGATATCTATTTGTCAGGTGAAGGACCAGTTGAATCCAGCAGAAAAGGCCCTGGGGGAGGCTGAAACCCTGACTAATGGGATGAAGCCCCAACTAGTGGCTCTCAAAACCCTGCTGATCGATGGAGACCAGCTGGCCCAGAATGCCATAGGGGAGGCTGAAAGAGCCAAAGGAGAAGCAGATGCCGCAGAAGAGGTAATAGAAAAAGAAAACCATGGCTACCTCGTATGATACCTGAATTGTGAGAAGAATTGTATGTCACCAAATTAATTTATGTCACACCAGGACAACTAGACAAAAACATAGCAAAATAAAACGTAATATTGGAAACTGCACTGTGCTTATGAATTGAAAAAGCATAGGCTGTGTATGAATTGTTTGTAAGTGTGTATGTGTATGTATGTTCCAACTCACATAATTTTTTTTGCAGGATCTGGCAGCATTGCAGAAAGAGCTGGAGAAGCTGAAGGCTGCAGCAGGAACAAATACTGGAGGCAAGGATGCAGGGTCAGCAGGGGAGCGACTCCAAAACCTGAAGGAGGAAGCAGACTCTCTGGCCAAGGACACAGAGGACATGATGGCTCGTCTCGCAGGTTGGGTTAATGAATGACATCCCACATAAGGAAAACTACATTTTACAAATGTATAAACCCAATGTAACAAAGCTAACATAAGACACTCAAATGTTTAACTTACAGAAACCTTTTCAATAGTCAAGGTTATATTTCATTTTTCAAATGTCCTTTCTGCATCTGTCTTTAGGTAAAGCGGGCTCCCTGCGTGCTTTAGAAGACCAGGTACTTCAGAAGTCTGACAGGCTGGGTGACCTAGAAGCCAAACTTCAGGACCTGCTCTCTAAAATCCGGATCAAGGCTATGGGACACTATGAATGTCAGGGCTGATAGCGTATACTACTTGGAAGCACAGATTTATCATACATTATCAGTCATCTTCTCTGGTTTACACTCTTTCTACCGACTGAAGGTGATAAAAAGGTTTTCTTCTTGATACAGAATGCTGAATTAGTCAGAAACCGAACACCCATCGTCAGAACAACCTACTGATTGATTTATCTGCTACCACAAATGTTACATATTTATATTTTTTATTCAACCAAGGAAGCAAATAAGTGTCATAATGTAAAATAAGATTACAAAGACTGATGACATACATTGAATGTTTATTGAGAAACAGAACAAAAGAAGCAATTGTATACATGATTGTTTTACAATAAATGTGTATTTCTTAGCAAAACAATTTCTTAACAGCAGCATATGGCATAGAAGTGGCACGTTATAATTCACCTTGATCTAAGGTGTTCCTGAGTGACCATGTTCATGATGAACTGTGGCCAATACAGTTTGGGATATTGAATGAGACTGTGGGCTCCAAAAATATAACACTGTTTTGGATGTTGCAACAAATTGCTTACATCAAAACATGTAAATAGGTTCTTTTAGAATGAGGATGCGAAATAGCTGAGTTCACATGCAAGAAAGAATTTTGTTAACTCTCTCATGAGCAATAGTTCCTCTGCCTAGTATTTTGACCTACTTGGTACTTGTTGACCCATTTCACACTGTTTTCGGGAGGCTTCAAGCATGTTAATCATAAAGCAAGGATTATGCAAGAAAATAATTGAGCATACAAAATTAAATTTGTAATTTTGATTTTGCCATCAATTCATCTTGAAATCCAATAAATTCTTAATTAGTAATTATACAGCCACATTTGCAAAGCAGAATTCAACATTATCGTGATTAAGAAGCTAGTGATCACAGCTGATATATTGTGAAATGGCAATATTAATTTCCATTTTCAACAGTTAATTATACATATTGATATATGTAAATACGTAGATCAAATAAATAGTGGCTTATGTCAAGGAAACGATAATGACAACTTTTTTGTCAGCGTGTGTGTTCTAGAGACTTGAAATATGTGCCTTTATTTGTGTGTGGTGTGTGTGTGGTGTGGGTGTGGTGTGTGTGTCTGTGTACTGCAGGGTCAGTGTCAAAGTCTGTCCTGAGCTCCCCTCTCTGTGAGGACAGGCCCGATGACCATCACATCTTAAGGGGACCACAGTGGAATCCTATCATTAGGAGTTGAAGCAGAGATCTCTACAGATCTGGTAGAAGCCTTCTGGCTGCACAATCCGCTCTTAGGAATACTAATAGAGGTAAAAAGAGAGAACAAGCATAGAACTTTAGGGAGCGTTAAAAGGTCTCGAAAGAGACAGAGTATATGATGTTTTTGCAGGAGTGAGACATTTCCCAGAGTGTTTGACTTTGTACCTAGAAGGAATTGATCCCCGACTTTGTAAACCATTCACATGATGGAACACACCCCCGTCTGCAGGTTCTGGCCTTTTCTATCAGTCCCTGTGTCGATGGTATCACGCCTGTAACACAAAACCAAGTACAGGGTTTAGAAAACTCTCCAACTCCAATCCAGCTTCTGTTACTACCATTCTCTCAACTGATCACCAATAAATTCTGAATTTGAACATGGAATGTAGGCCTAACGAGCCAAACCTAGTAATCTGTCATCTTAGTGGCACTTGTTATCAGATTTATTTATAGTACATAAAGTCAAATAACGAAAACTCCACTGCACGTCCAGGTGCCACTCACCTGGATGACGCAAACGAAGAACTCTCTGAGTGGTAAACATGGGCGCCCTTGCCCTTCTCCGTGACGACGGGAGCATGCATGGGTTCACTGTGAATGACTCTGAGGGGTGGGCAGCCTCCCCTACTGTCCTGCGGATTGGCTGTAGTCAAGTGACACGATGGTGGGCTGAGATTACTATTCCTATCCAGGTTGTCTGAGGCGTCTGGTTGGTTGAACCCTTGCGAGGGGCACTGCAACGGGGTGTCTACCACAATATTTGGAATGGGTTCCGCAGGGGTAGGGGGTCCTGTGTGAGACAGCTTCTTCATGTGACTGATTGCTGATGCAGCGTTAAAGGCTTGCTGTGAAAAAAGGGATGTATCATGGGATGTATCACGGTTTATGGAAAACATCTAGATAAGCTTGATTCCTCTAGTGAGTGGGTGTGCATGTTTTTGGGGATTTGTGCATGAAGACGTCTACATCACTCACCTTCCATTTGGACTTGGCAAAGTTCTTCTGGATCTGTTCACAGACGGAGTCATAGATGTCATGTTTCCTTGCTGTTTCTCCAATGATCCTACAAAAAACAACAACTGCATCATGAGAATAATATCTCACACAATATACACACACAAAACTACACTTAAACCTCTTGAATTTGAGTTAAGAGAGCCTTGAGATTTCTCTTTGATTGGTTTGAAAGTCACTTTTGTTAATGAGTTCTTTGGAGGAGGGTTCAATCCGGCAGGCAGGACTCACCAGGGATGGTTGAGGGCTTTCTCTGTAGTGAAACGCCTCTTGGGGTTCTTATGCATCATGTTTCGGATGAAGTCTTTGGCTATGGACACACAGGCAAAGAGGTGTCAACAGAACAAAAGGTACTTAGGGGAAACCGTCGTGTTCTTATTTATTTTTGGAAGAAAGTCTGCGCTTTTGGTTTTGTGACATATGCAACAATTAACTGACACCTATACATTTCCGCAAAATGGAAAAAATAATACCCTATTAATTATTGTAAAGTAATCCATGATGCAAGTGCCTTCTAACTATTCAAAGTCAAAATTGTTTTTAATCGTTTTCACTTTTCCTATCCAAGTTAAGAGTGATGCTCCCTGACCTTACCACACAAAAATACCCCTGACCACATATCATAATCCCTGTAGGAGAGCACTGAGGCCATGCCAAGTAGGACATTACGTAATGTACATGTACAATATACATCATTACGTGATGTATATTTAGGGTCTAAGCCTTTAGGTCACCACTTCAAATCCAACTGCACCCTCTGCCTCAATTATGCAACTCAGCGCAGGTTTCATACTACGTCATGGGTGTTGTTCTTGCAGTGATACAGTCTAGCCCAGGGGTCCCCAATTAGAGATCTCGAAGGTCCACAAATATTTTTTGGAAGCAGGCATGGGTCCGTTTATTTTTTTATTATCGATCCAGCTTATATAGTTGGCTGGAGGTAGGTAGGCCT